>JAMKQA010036798.1:0-30831 GCA_024699735.1 Posidonia australis | reverse complement strand
CTTTCTGGTTTTCGCAGACCTGTCCTTATTGTTTTGCATGATTTTTTCATGTTTATGGTTTTCCTCGTCTTCCATAATAGACTAGGTGGCGACTCCTGCATTTTTGCATTTTGTTTTATTTTTCGACGTGATTTTGCCGACCTTTCGCTTTTATTTTGCGATCTCTCCGCCGGCATGGTTACACTCGTTCCACACTTTTCGGGGCATCGGCCCTTGCCACACACGTATAGTCACAGGAACTGGTGACTCCGTTGGGGATACAAACTCCGACTTTCGTTTTTTCGCTTTTCTGTTTATGTGGCTTATCTCTGCTTATTTTTATTGCTTGCACATCTATCCTTGACTGTTACTATATTACATGCCTTTTGTTTGGTGATTGTTTTATTTTACACAAGTTGTTATGCTACCATACACATGTACATACCATGATTCATGCCTATTAATGTGATTGTTTGTTTTCCCTTTTTCACCATCTTGCATATAATACTAACACATGCCATGATCATGCCTTTTGAATTGATGTATGATGACTTTTATGCCATGGTTGGTTGTTTTCTTCCCATTTTCGCAGTTGAAATGCCTAGGAAAGTAGTGACGTGTTTGCTTCCCCTTTGTTGGCTTAACTAAAAGACCCCAAAATAAAAGCAATAACTAGGCACAACTAGAGACCCACATACACACTCTCCCCTTCCAATTTAATAAAATGCAAGTCAAAAACATCAAGCATGTTTACATGAATGTTCATATAGGGACATGCATCTTCTCCTCTCTAAATCCAACTATAGTTTGCAAAGGGTAGTCTTGGTTGTCTTGTTCTATTGCTTTGGTGTAGGATCAGATACCGATCTATCCCCCCTTGTTTGGGGTCATATCAGTGTTAGTAAAGGGTACAACCCATGCTTTGGCAGGGTCAAGGCTCCTAACGCACCATTCATTCACTACTTGAGCTTTGGCTAGGATTTAGAGCAAAGACCTTACTTTCTACCTTGTGTTAGGACCCATATAACCATGAGAGAGTCCGGAGTAGACAACCTCTTAGGACACACATAGATGGTGAGAGAGTGCATATTAGATGCATTCATATGCATGTGTACCATTCATGCCACCCTAATAAACATTGCATTACCCTTTTTTTTAAAGTTTTAGGTTTTGACACTAGTCTTGTTGTCTTCCCTCCACAGTATAGGCTAGTGTGTGAATTCTTTAGCCAAAGCTTGAGCATTGCTTTCACTAACACCCCGATTGCAACCCTCTTTTCCACCATCCTTCCCTGAGTTATTCGTTGATTTCAACAATAGCTCATCCTAGGCTTCACTCTCTTGCTTATCGCCACAATCCTATCCTCACTCACTCCTTGTCAGCCATGGCCCAACGTGCTAGTGAGTTTACTGCCACTGCCACCCTAGAGGAGATTCCGACTTTGGTCCCTCCATCCCTTGTTTCCACGTCAGTTGTTCCCTCATCTTCCTTTGCACACCACTTCCCAATGCAAGGAGATTCCATCCCTTTCAATCCCGAGCATCGATAGACCATCGTTTGTTTGGAGCCATTCATCGAGTCTGTCGCTGTGACTACCACTCAAACTCCAAAGATGCCATTGACTATCACCTTCCCTTAAGGTCCCTCCACTTTTGGCACTCAGCTTACTACGACAACTTCCACGTAGGTTCCTTGCCTCTTGGACATTCTGTGTTCGTACCCTCCTTTGCATCAAGACAATTGTCATTCCCACCCCTCAGTTTTGCCACTAAAGGATCTCAGACCATGGAAGTCGAGCATTCGATGCCCTTTACACACATGCTCCAAGGCATGGCTTTGTCGATGAACCCTAACTTGGCTATTCCTACTATCATTCCTGAAGTCCCGACACAAACCCATTTAGCACTATAGGCTCACCTCACCATACCACTGCTTCTGTCGTTGCCCTAGCTCCTCACTACTCTGGCGATGGGGGCAACATGTTTGTCTGCTGCACCACCACTGTACACTGCACAACATGTGACTCCAATCGCCGGTGGCCAAACTAGCGGGCTACTAGGCTAGCAAGGCCATAATATCTGCACAACCTGTTGCCTAGAACCATGTCAGTGCGGTAGCTATTGCTCCCATACTTTGCACCACCCACCGCACAACATTCAGCCTATCCTACCCAAGTGCGTCAGCAAATACCGCCGCCAACATTCATAACACCACACACTACCCACATGCACGAGTATGCTGGCCATCACACTATGACACCAGGTGATGTGATGGTGGATCCAAGGGAGCAATTAGGTGCAACCCAATCAGCGTACGCAGTTACTACCCCAACTGCATCACCTTCACTAGCAACGACCTCAGACGCCATTCTCACTATGATGGGTGATCTTGAAAAGACACAATGTCTAGTGCAAGGAAATGACTGCCATCCTTGTCATTTCTGGGACCCCTGCTATTTCCCAAAACTGACACTCCCACCAAACTTTCATATCTCGGACTTCGAAAAGTATAATGGGAAAGACTACCCCATTTTGCATTTGAGAGTGTACTATGATGATCTCGTATAGCCCCAAGCTGATGAAATATTGCAAATCTAATTGTTCCATAAGAATCTCATCGGTCCTGCTCTTAAGTGGTTCACTTCACTAAACATGGCTTCAATTAAGACTTGGGATGACCTTAGTCAAGCATTCATGGAACAATGTTGTTTCAATCTTAACTTGGTCCCAAAATGCGTGTACCTAGTTGCCATTCGACAAAAGTCTAATGAGTCATTCAGGGAGTACGTCGGTCATTGACATGCCTTCATTTCTCAAGTCAGGGATAGGCCCTCAGACGAGGAGTCTATCGAAGTCATCATCCGAGGAGCGTAGCCAATCATCTGAGCTTTGTTGAGCATCCAACCAGTTAGTAGTTTTGCATCTTTGATTCAGGCAGGCACTCGCATGGAAAGTTCGCTTTGTAGTGGCAATTTCCCACACTCACCACATTCTTCAATCAAGCTACTGCCACCAACCCTAGTAGCAACAACAGTAGCAACGGCAGCAATGGCATCAACGCCCACCACTTCCGAAAGAAGGACCATTCCATGGCCGTCGTGGCTCAGCACCTAGGATATTACATACACCATAGATCACTACCACCACCTAGCTAGTGTTTCCTGCCACGTCAACTAGGCAAGGACAATACCAAGGGCAGAGATAGCCTCACCCTCCCAGGCACAACTTCACTCCTTTGGTTGAGTCCACTGAGTGCCATCTTTCCCAAGATCATCTCACTCCTGAAGTTACTGGAGGTTCGTTCACACCCAATTCCCCTCCTGCCGTGGTATAAGCCGAATCTATACTATACTTTTTTGTCGAGTTGTAAGGCACTCGACTGATAATTGTTTCACTTTGTGACATGCAATACAGGACTTGATTGACCGCAAGGTTATCATCATTAACACGAAAAAGGCAGATGCGACACATGCACCACCACCTGCACATGCACAAGCACAAGCTTCACACACTAGCATTGTTAAACAACCTTTCCCCGACCACACCAACATGAGAGCTGCTAGGACGTCAGGAATTCATGCTCGTTTCTCTTCTAAGTTTACTACGCTTGTAGCAAACCCCTCTACTTTGATTCATAGAATTCATGACCCTTTCCCTACTCGTCTTTATCAATCAGTTCTAGTCAGTTTGGAGTCAACAATCCATATGATCCAGTTGACTATGAGGTTGGAGTGCGCCACTATGCTGTCCACCATGCAACCTAAGGCTCCTACACCCATATGCCTCCTTGCCAAACCAGAGCCCATTCAATCGATATAGTACAAAACCCAACCAACTCCTTCCACCACAAATCCACCACCAACCACGCTAGGTTAGCAGCTCATGCTCTGTTCGTCATCAACCTGACTAGAGATACCCACCGCGTTCCCTATGACTATGTCGTAGAAATGTGTGCAGAGGTCACATGGTCGGGAAGGGTGTACAAGCTCACGGCACTTGCCCAAACCTAGTTAATTCCAAACCAACAAGGCAACCACCTAGGCCCATAACAGAGGAAAACCCTAACAACTAGGTTATCCCTTCCAACAAGCCTGATGAGGTTAATTTCCCCAGTACTTCCGCTCACAGTTTCAATCCCAAAGGCAGTCCCACCAATACGGTCCAGTGCAAACTATGTTGATCTTGCCTCAGATGATGAAGAGGGAGCCATGATGGAAGCCTAGATAGATAGTCTAATCTGTGATCTAGAAGTTTTGTTCCAATAATAGTTAGCCACACTAGCAGAGGACACTATAGAGTATGATTAGAACAGAAAGAGCAAGGCAATCATCGTAGAAGTAGAGCTGGTAGTTTCCCATTAGCAGCAAAACCACTCACCTGTGATGATCTTAAAAGAGTCAGAATCAACACACACTAGACCAATTAAGTTAATCACTCCACAGCTAAGAGGTGGGTCTAGATGGTACCAACAGCCTAAACCTCACCTTAAGCAAGGTGAGGATAAAAAAAATGACCCTGAGCTAGGCTCAAGGAAGAATGCAGGCAGCACCACTCCAATCAATCAATAGTAAGACAACCACTAGATAGCATCATCCTTTATAAATATTAAAGAAAATCCAAAAAAATTCAGAAAAATCAGAAAAAACCAAAAAAATAGTAGAAGAGACAATACAATTGCTACTTCTTCAGCAGTTCCTGAGGATCCAGAAGTAGTAGTCACGCGTTGCAAATACAAGGACACTTGAATCAGCGTGACCTTTACAAGGTGACACCAAGGGTAGGATTCAGAGAATATCTTCTCCAATGTCACAAATCCAACCTTCCAAGAGGAGATCCTGCCAGAGCTTATAGTGTATGAAGAAGACGACGATACAAGTATGGGAGAAAACGATGAAGCACCGCTTGAGCCCCATTTCTATGAGGATGACCTAGAAGGATCAAATCTGCATGTTGAAGAGGAAATGGAGCTCATCAACATCAACACTGTTGAGGATGTCAACAAGGTATGCATCAGCGTAATACTTTCACCACAGGCAAGAGTGGAGTTCATAACGTTTTTGAAAGAATACACAAACGTCTTTGTCTAGTGTTACGACAACATAGTCGGCCTTAATATAGAAGTGGTGGTGCACACCTTACCGTTAAAGCCCAACACAAGGCTAGTTAAACAAAAGCTTCATAGATGGTGACCATAATGGCTCCTAAAGCTCAAAGAGGAGATCATGAAGCAGCAAATGGTGAACTTTCTTAAGGTTGTCCAATATCCGAAGTGGCTTGCAAATGTTGTGCTAGTGCCAAAGAAAGACAGAGGGGTTTGCATGTACATAGACTATAGAGACGTCAACAAGGTGAGTCCCAAAGACGATTTCCCACTTCCACACATTGATGTCTTGGTCGACAACACAACAAGGCACAAAATGTTATCATTTATGGATGACTTCTCAAGATACAATCAAATCAGAATATGGCAGAGGAAGACATGGAAAAGACATCGTTCATTATCCCCTAGGGAGTCTTCTGCTACAGAGTGATGCCTTTTAGACTCAAGAATGTCGGCACAACCAATTAGAGAGCAACGACAGTGCTATTCCACGACCTCATGCACTAAGAAGTCAAGGTGTATGTGGATGATATGATCACTAAATCCAAAGAGCCCGTGGATCACCTCTTTTGCCTAAGAAAGTTGTTCGACAGTTTTAGGAAATACAAGCTTTGTCTCAACCCCAACAAGTGCGTATTTGGAGTATCATCTGGAAAGCTCTTGAGTTACATCATCAGTCAAAGGGGAATCAAGGTCGCTCTCAACAAAGCCAGAGCCATCATCAACATGCCTCCCTCTACAACTGAAAAGGAGGTTCAAGGTCTGCTGGGGTGTCTACAATACATCAATTGATTCATCGCACAACTCACTCCAATATGCGAGTCGATCTTCAAGCTCCTCAGGAAGAATGCATAGATCAGCTAGAGTGACAAATGCCAAGCAGTGTTCGATAAGATCAAGCAGCCTCTAACAAAGCCTTTGGTTTTGGTTGCCCCCATGCCAGGGTGATCGCTGCTACTATACCTTTCCACCATACAGCACTCCATGGCTGCAATCTTGGGACAGCATGATGACTCAGGACGTAAGGAGAAAGCAATATATTACCTGAACAAGAAGTTCAATGACTCTGAAGTCAAGTACAGTACTATAAGAAAGGTTTGCCTATCACTTGTCTAGGCTGCACAGCGTCTAAGGCACTACATGATGGTATATCTTGTCCTACTCTTGTGTCGACATGACCTCATGAAGTATCTATTCCAGAAGCCAGCATTGGTAGGCAGATGTGTTGAATGGCAGGTGTTGTTATCCCAATATGACATCACTTTCGTCACACAAAAGTCAATAAATGGGCAAGCCATGGTAGACCATCTAACGGACTTACCTCTACCCAAATGTCAGCCATTGTAGACAAAGTTCCCTGACGAGGACATCTTATTCACCATGAAAGATGAGGAGCCTAAAGATCCAAAAGATAAGTCACAATGGCATCTGTACTTTGATGGCACCATCAACAAGAAGGGTAGGGGCAATTGTATAGTACTACCAATGCGACAGGGATAGCTGACCCCGTTCTCTAGAAAGTTGACTTTTGAATGCACCAACAACAAGGCAAAATATGAAGCATGTATTCTAGGACTATAGGTCGCACTAGAGCACAGAGCACAAAAGCTATAGGTACATGGCGATGAGATGTTAGTCATTTCGTAGGTCAACAGTAACTGGAAGATCATGGACCCGAAACTTGTGCCTTACCATGAGTATCTACTAAAGATTATTGAAAAGTTTGATGAAATTCACCTCTCCTTCATGAATAGAGATGCTAGCAACCTTAGCATCCTCTCACTCAATACCAGAAGATCGTATGGTCAATGTGTCAATCACATGCATAGAATAGCCAGCCCACTACATGAGCATAAAGGAAGCAGATATAGCAGGAGGGTTTCCATGGTACCATGATATCAAAGTCTTCCTAGAATCAGGGAATCTCCCATCTAGTACCTCTACCTAGACAGGAAGACCATGGCACACTTAGCATCAAAGTACGTGTTGGGAGCATCACACATATATAGAAGGTCCTACGATCAGATGTTATTACTTTGTGTGGGAAAGAAGGAAGCTAACACCTTGATACTTCAAGTACATGTAGGAGCCTACACCCCACATATGAATGGAGTACTGTTAGTCAAGAAGATCATGTTACAGGGTTACTTCTAGTCAACTAAGGAGGCAGATTGTTGCCAATTCATGCGCAGGTGCCATAATTGCCAAATCCACAGGAATTTCATCCATGCTCTGCCTTAGTAGTTGCACAACATGTCATCATCATGGCCCTTCTCTACTTGGGGAATAGACGTTATAGGAGCCATCTATCTTGCAGCCTCTAATGGTCATTGCTACATCTCGGTAGCAATCAACTACTTCACAAAATGGGTGGAGGCAGCCTCCTACAAAACAGTTACTGCCGTAGCAATAGAAAAATTCATAGGAAACAATATCATAGCAAAATACGAGGTTCCACATGCCATCATCTCTGACAATGGAAAGAACTTTATAGCCCAAGGTATTGAGGACTATCTGTAGAATTTCAAGATCAAGCACCCCACGTCCTCCCCTTATTGGTCGTAGATGAATGATGTAGTCGAGTCTACTAATAAAAATCTCACCAAGATCTTGAAGAAGATGGTGGAAACTCACAAACTCTAGCACGTGAACCATTATGGGCATACAAAATGTCGGTTCAACCTCAACAGGAGAAGCTCCCTATTCAGTAGTGTATGGCATGAAGGTAGTGTTACCCATTGAAGTGGAGATACCATCACTCAAGATCCTAAGAGAAGCTGAGCTAGAAGAAGTAGAATGGGTCGAAGACCATTATGTCCAGCTAAACCTCATTGATAAGTGTTGACTGCAGGCCATGCACCATACTCAGTGCTAGCAGAGGAGGATGGCGAGATCTTATCAGAAGAAAGTTTGGCCTAGGAGCTTTAGACCAAGCAACTTGGTCTTGCAGGCAATCCATCTCTCCGATGCTCGTGGCAAATTTAGGGCCAACTGGCACAACCCTTATATCATCAAGCGGATATTCTCCAAAGAAGCAGCAATCCTCGAAGACATGGACCACGTTGAGAAGCCAGAGCTGGTCAATGCATGCTATCACAAGAAGTACTACCAATGACTAGGAGTTGTAACCTTGCCTTGCAAAGTTCTTCTACTGCATTCGTATATGCATCACTCTCTCTACATTCATGCATCTTGCATCACCTCTACACTCATGTTTCCTTTTGCACTCATCACTTGCACATTGCATTCTAATATGTAAGCAAATAGATGGATGAATTCCGCGCATGCATGCATAAATAAAAGCATCAATAGCATCTGCATAAGCATGGCCCAGTGACGGAAATCAGAAAGGCATGCCCATTTGGAAAAGGGATTGAATCCTCCTTAGTTGTTACTACTTGAACATCCTAGTAAGTGAGGGAGCCACCATCCATTGGGAACAAGGCAATGAGCCCAAAAACCTAAAAGGACCTCTACCTCCAAAGAGAGATAAAATGTTAAAATGTGAGCGATGGGGTGAGTAATAAAAAATACATTCATGCTTAAGGGCATCAAAGGAAATAGGAAGACAGATGGTGTAGATAGAAGTTAGCCCTAGAGAGAGAGGTTAGTAGAATAGCTCTACCCCTACCACATATCTTGCAGAGGAGTCGAAGTGTGTACTGGAGGAGTCCCTACAACCAAAAGGATTAGCCACCCCTCCCTCACTATTAGAGCAGCCTTAGCCACCACCTAGGTACCCATTTCCTCCAAGCAAGGGGCAAAGTAAACCTACAAGTCTATGAGAGAGTAAAAGAAAGAGGATAATTGAAAAGTAGGCATAGGGCCCTAGAGAGTTTGGCACGGAGCTTCTTCCACCACACGACCAAATAAACTACCATCCCACCCCTTCCAAAGCACCACCTACAATCCAAGATGTTCAGGTAGCATCTTGTAAGTCAAAGACTTTTTCTCTCCTTGCAATAGGCATCAGAAGCTTTCTAAATGTTTAGGGAAATAAGAAACTGCATCATCATCCATGCATAACCCATAATCATTCATCTCCATTCCCCCTTCACTTTGCAAGGCGTTGCTTCATTTTTTAACTAGGAGCATGCTAACTGTCTTTTGGTTGAGAATTTAGCAAGAGATACCCATACCAGGGGCATGTCAATCGGCTTATGCTTAAGTCTCATTGGGATAGTACTTGTACCAAGGGCATGTTAGCCACTTACTGGATAGACACCATTCCACCGGTGATGTCGCCAAGGACATGTCAATCATTCACTTGCCAGGACATAGGCAAAGACCGTGATGCAGCGCCCAAGGTACACTCGATGCTTTCCATTGTCTCTTGGACTTGGGCACTAGACCACATGAGTGATTGAGTAAGCCAAACACAAACAAGGGCATAGCAGCTACTTCAAGGGCAGATTGGTGGCATAGAGACAACAGATCCTAGGGTTTTAGTGGATGATATCCCTGCAACTAGGCAATAGTAAGATGCCAGGTAGGCAGCCCCACTGACATCTAAACTCACAGAAAAGCCCTACATATAGCTCTTGCAGGTTGCCCTTGCAGTTTTTCAGGGCCATTGTAGGAAAAACAAAGTATGGATTTCATTCTTTGCTCATCAATACAATAGAGTAATAGTAGACATAACGACTAGAAAGGCATACAACATGTGAACAAAAGATCTGCATTGATAGGTTCAGAAATACACATGCAAGTTTAGCTTCACAGTCAGCAATACAATGATCATCATAAAAGGACAATAGTTGATTAGCTACAGAACATGTTGCAAATCTTCAGCTATCTAAGCCGGTACATGCCCTCTTAGAACTTCTAACATCACTAAACACAACAACTCCCGACGGAGCATCACAGGTAGGCCAGGTCTGCCACATCTAGGTCGTATATGCCGGAGTATAGCCAAAGCCCTACACCAAAGCCATATCGGAAGAGTTGATGTTGACACACAATAGACGAGCCAAATCAGTTGTCATCATTGCAAAGTTGAGAGGATACAGTTGAAAGGACTCGGGTGTGGCACTTTGCTCGAATGCATCCTGGTTGAAGCCATATTGGTGCATGACATGGATAGGATAATACCCAACTCACCCTGTGAGTCTAGGCAACACAATCAGGCGTATATTAGGTGAAGTTTGACTAGGCAAGTAATAAGCAAATCTCTTGAGATAGTAGAACTTCACCTTCCTTCTACGCAACGCTCAAGTAGAGTTCAAGGGTGCCATGTCGATCCCCTCGTAATGCTCTAACAGCCTAAGCTCAACCTAAAAAGCAGAAACATCAGTCCAAGCATCAGAATAGTAAACCCACTAGATGTAACTCAATAAATTGAAAAGGAGAACTGTAGCAGACTTACTGTAACCATGCCAGCGACAGCCTCGAATGATTTTGACATGATAGGCCAAAATACACAAGGGATCGGCAAAGTCACGAAAAAAAACAATAAAATAAAAAATGCAAATGCAGGTGTCGCTACCTAGTCTATTAAAATGGAAGACGAGGAAAACCATATAAAACATGCAAATCATGCAATGGAAAAGCAGGTCATAAACCAGAAAAAATGGGTAAGGATCCCTGTTACGCACGATGAAGGTATTAGGCACTCTCGTGCGCCCGATAAATCGGTCTTCTATTGGTTTCTCTATTGCTTATGAAATGTCGGCTTTTCAACCTTTGTTGTACGCCCGAGGGTGATATGCCATACAATGCTTATGTGTGTGGTGTCTAAAAAATGGGTGCATGATGTGTAGGGGTGTGTCCTAATGCTCAGAAATATCGCTCATATGTCGGGTCCAACATTGATGCAAAGATATTGCATAAATAAGATCAAGGATCTAGTATTTTGAGCGATTTATCATCCTTGTTTTGCTACATGCCAAATGCAAACTAACATGCATGGAAATGGTTAAAAGCAGAGACATGCCTCCCTAATGTATCAAGGAAGAAAAAAACCAAGAAAACCTAGAAACAAATCAAATCGAGGAAGCATGCTAAAAATCATATGAAAATCTGTTGTGTGCTACTGAAAACAGGCAGATGCGCCTGTTAGGTGCGTCAGACTAGTGCGTCGTCTGATGTGCCACCTAGGTGCTTTCTACGTGGGCCAGAAAGATGTGCTGAGGGAAAACAAAAATTCATACTATGCCAAATCGTATGAAAATGCATTCTGAAGTCATGCCATATAAAATCTTTCACAAAACTCGAAGAACATGCCTTAAAAGCGAAAGAAATGCAAATGAAATATCTATGGACCTTGTGCTCAAGGGCTGGTTGCCTCACACAATACCACATGTTAAATGGAAGATGCAGGATTCAGCCATGCCATTGGATCATTGGCTGATGCATTTGGCTCTCCATGTAGGAATAAGATGCAACCAGCCTACCAGACTCTGATCAATGACTGATTATTCAAAGAGATAATAAAACAACTAGGAAACAATCTCGTTTAAGATCGAAAACAAATGCATGCAAAACCATGGAATATAAAGAGCAAGCAGTAAAAGAATTGGGCTCCGAAACATTCAAAAAATCATGGAAGCAGATATGCAAAAATGAATGTTCTATTCTCTGATCAGTCTGGTGCTCCTGCATGGGGCGCCAGAGTGGAGCGTTGGACAAGTGCGCCGCTCTGGTGCGCCATATAGGTGCTCCCCAGAAAATCTGGATTGGACTGCAATCTGATCCAGAACCTGACCCAGAATAAAGATGGGTGATCTATGCTAATGCAGGTTGATTCATGCGATTGTTAAGAGCATGATGGAATGCATCTAATCATTGCTATCTTATTAGAACAAGATGTTTAATGGGTTCATGCAAAGATTCAAGCATGGAACGAAAAGACCCAACATGACATGCTGTAACCATGATCATATCAAGAACATAATAAAGAAAAGATTGCTCATGCAAGTGACTACATCAAGAACATAATAAAAAAAGATTGCTCATGCAAGTGATGCAGTGCTCACTAGAAACAAACTAACAAACTAAACATGCTATAATCAAAGCATAGATTTGCGTGAAGGGTATCTTGCAAAAAGGATAAATAAATTCATCACAAAATCCCCATGAAGATACAGAAAGAAATCAGACCTATCATGGAGCTAATAGCATGCTATTCCGTTGTAAAAGAACAAGAGGTTAAAGGAAATATAAAAGGACCTACCTTGTCCGAGATGGATGTTCCTTCAAGGAAGAAAAGAAAGACCAAGATAATAAGTTCCTAGACGCTTTGGAAGGGCTAGGAATACCTCTGGATGCAAGAGAAAACTCGAGTGCTCAAGTGGGTGTTTGCAGAATTCTAGAGAAGGCTAGTGCAGCTATAGTCTCTATCTTTCAAGATGATTCAGCCCCTTCAAATGGTTGCTTATGGGGTCTATTTATAGGAACTCCTCAAGGGTAACTCCTAGGATAACAAGGAGCCTCGTAAACGAAAAGCCTGGAAGATTCCATGGCATATTCACTAGTAGAGGTAACAACCATGGGAGGTGGAAAGCCAACAGCCAGCAGCCTGAGAAATGGCTGGGCGCCTGGTATGTGCGTCAGGTATGTGCGCCTGGCATGTGCGCCTACTAGGTGTGCTAGGTAGATGTGCTAGCTAGGTGTGCTAGGTAGATGTACTAGCTAGGTGCTCTTTCCTGCCTATCTGGATTCCTAGTTGGGCTGCAGGCTTGCTATGGGTTTAGGATTGGTTCAAGGGTCAGCCACATCCAAAGCAACAACTGGAAAGTTCATCCATGGGTCACCTCAAAATCAGGGCGTCTACACTTACATCATGGATGCTCAACAAATCAAGCAAATAGCGGTAAACCTCATAGCTATACACACCCGAGGTGGCCCAATGGTCGAGCATGCACCACTACTAAGGCAAAGGCTGCTACGTTGGGCACAAGCAAAAAAAGTAATGTCCTTGCTCAACATGCTCCATCCATAAGTACTATAGAAGCATAGTTCAATAAGTCAGTAAGGTGTAGTTAAATAAAGAGAGACACAACATAATATAGCAATTTACAGAACTTACCGTCAAGAGTAGGTATAGCCCAACATACGAACACTGGTTCGTATGACACAAAGAATGTAGGCGTAGCTCACACCGCCCCAATCATAGTGACCTAGCTGATCAACCTTGGCTATGTACATCAGCCACTCGACCGACACACAATAGCCAGAAGTGTTACAAAAGATTAGGCCAAGCAACTCGAGCAGGAAGTGGCGAAGAACAAAATCAACCTGTCTCGAACCAAGAGTCGGGTATAGCCAGTACTTGTCACACTCTCGTAACTAGACAAAATGGAATTAGTACGTAGTGTAGGTCAATAGTGGAGGTTCTCAGCCCAACAAACGGGAGGGTTTTGAAAAACCCTACGTCGTCTTCCCAACCACAGGCTCCCTGCCAAACAGCAAGCCAATCAACAAAGCCCAATGCTCCAGAATAAGGGTCATCTCCCTTAATGGTAGATGAAAAGTATGTGTCTCGTGCCTCACCCCAATTTGGCAACCACTCTTTGGTGGAACCATCTGAAAGAGCACTCTGATAGAGGTAAGGCTTTTTTTCCCACGCTACAGCCCATTTCACACCCCAACACTAGCCCATGACCCAAACCCAAGCTAAACCCTACCTAAACCAACCTTTCAAGCCCACTTGTGGCCTAGATGTTGGGTGGATTGGACCTGCCTTCCTTGCAAGTAATTTGTCTTAGGACCACTATGGCCCGACAACGTGGCAAGGTCGTGCGAATGTGGCACATGGATGTCCTGGGTTAGTGTTAATAAGTGAAGGATAGACTTGTCCTTTCACCTTTGGCACACCAGATCCTCATCTCTGATTAGCTAAAACAGATCTAGGCATGTCCTACTCTCCATCTAGGCCATGAAGACCCCTATGATGATTCAAATTCCCATCCTATCTTCTTGATCAAATCTGAGCCAAAGGATGAGAGTTGGTGAGAATCGATGGATCAAATTCAAACAACCCTCTATTTAACCAACCATCTTCTCCGATGACAGACACTCTTGGCCAGTGCTCGTCTCCACTCACTCCTTGCATATCCTTCTTGCTCCCTAAGCTCTTATCTCCCTTCACCATTGTCCTCTACCAGTCCACCAAAAAACCAACCTTCACCTCATTTCCTAGCACTGAGCTAGTCGTCTCCACCACCTCCCCAAGCCTTCCTTGACAACTACTGTAGACACCCCAATTTTATGATTTTGCAGGATGGAGATGTGGTGATTGAGCTCTAACCCTCATTAGGCCCATTTAATTCATGGAAGCCCACTTGGGCCCATGAAAGCCCACATAGGCCCATTAAACCCTAATTGAGCTTACTTGGGCCCACAAGACTTGTTTAGGCCCATTTAGCCTTTCTTGGGCCCATTCAATTCATTAAAGGTTCATTTAGCCCATTTAGGCCCATTTGGCCCCATTTGGGCCCATGGGGGGCCACAAGGCCAACATAGACCCATTAAGCCCCAATTGAGTCCACCTTGGCCCTAAAGCCTATGAAGGCCCACCATGAATAATTCCTCCCTATAATGTTTCAACCCAACACCATATTCTTTTCCATCTTCATTTGCAAATGTTTTTCTACCAAAATATTCAAATATTACTCTTTTTCTTCCTTCCCCATTGAATCCATTTTCTTCCCCCTTTAACTCCTCACGAATTCAGCCTAATCACTCTTCCTCACTGAGCTCAGCCCTAGCCCATTTCACCATTGATCCAGAGAGTCACCCTAGCATATCCAGCCATCGGATCAGCCCTCGCCGGAGGCCTGGATCGCCATCGATTGCTGTCGGCGACCAAGGGGACAAGAGGGGGGTAGCCGTTCAAGATTGGGTAGTCTGTTGGGTCGTTAGGTGTCTAGTTAGTGGGGTTTGGAGTCTGTTAGTGGTTCTGTTAGGAAGTTAAGGTTGTTACAGCGATGGGTCGTTGGGTCTCTGCCTATAAAAGGGGAGGTGGAGCTAGAGTTTTAAAAGGTTTTTTTTCCCACACCAGAGAGAAGGAAAGCGGAGAGCCAGAGAGTGCCAGTGGGAGAGGAGAGGAAGCGAGTTCCAGTGCTCCGACGAGGTACAGAGCTCCTTCAGGCCAAGTACGCCCCTTCTAATCGCACCTAGTTTAATTCATAGCTTCCTAGATCCATCCTCCTTCTTTTTGGACAATTCTGAGCCGTCTAGAGCCTTCCTCTGGTCGGAATTAGCTCCTCTGTGTCCCGTCGTCACTGTTTTCCGACGACATAGGTGGGGGGGCGATCCAGGGTACGTCCCTAGCCTCCATGCCTCCTGTCCTCCTCCTCTAGCCTCCCCGCAGCTCTCCCGCTCCTCAGATCGACGCTCCAATGCCTCCTGAAGCTCGCACGATGATCGCCGGTGAAACGGGCCAGAGTTGCTGTCGCCGGAGAAGACAGCACCTCCAAAGAAGGAGCTCGAGCCCCCCGCTGCATAGGACCACCTCGATGGTCCAGACACCATCCACGATGTGTCCCAAGGATTCCCAAGCCTCCAGATCCACTCCACGGCCGCTAAAGCACTACAGCAATGCCGCTCGATGGAGGAGGCCACAGCGGTGACAGGCGGGTCTCCTCCAAGCCTGATCAGCACCTACTTCGCTCAAGAAGATGTGTGGAAGCTCCACAATGTCCCCGCAGCCCCTGGAACGTCACGCCACTGTCCCCGGAGGAGTCTTCTTCCTTAGTGCCGTCACCGGAGCACTGCGACGGCGGAGGAGGTGGGAGGATCGATCCCACCGGTAACTTCTCGATCCATTCCGATGGATCTTCCTATTTCTCTCCATTCTCCCTTCCTGTGGGATCTGATCTAAGATCAGACCACGGGAAGGCCTTTTTGCCCCCTACAGTGGTCGGCGGCGGCGAACTCCGTCGCCGGCGACCGTCGTTTCTTTTTTTCATTTAAACAACAATTTAAAACACCTTATTTGAATAAACTTCAGAAACATTGTTTTTCTTTCATTTATGTCCTTCTAGCATTACTTTTAGGTCCTTTTATTACATTTAGGTCCTTTTATCATTTTTCATAAATCTTTCGAATAAAGTTTTAACTGAAAATATTACATGTTTTACTCTAAACATTTAAAATAATGTTTTCTAAGTTTAAAACTTTAATAAAAGCCCTCCAGTTCTCTTAAATGTTTTTTGCTTTAGACAAATTGCATAGAGGCCCTTAGGCTTTCTCAAATTCTTTCTGAAGTTCATTTTTTTCTGTAGAAATTGCATTGAAGCCCTTGTATTCTTTTAAATGCTTTTGAATGCATGTTTTTGCTGGTTAAATTGCATTTAACACCTGGACTTTGCAGAAACTTTCCAAAATGTTCATTTCTTTGGTTTATTTGCATTTAAACCCCTGAACTTGTTTTTTAAAACTTTTCTGAAGCATGTTTTCTCAGGGTAAATTGCACTTTAACCCTTTGTCTTTACTGAAATTCTTTTGGATGCTTTGTTCTGCTGGGCAATTTGCAGTTTAGCCCCTGTACTTCATTGATTTTACTTTGATTGCCTGTTTTCACTAGTAAAATGACCATTTTGCCCCTGAAACTTCTTGGATCATTTCTGAGACATTTTTCATGCATTTTTACCCTGATTTTATGCAGAATTGATTTAAATGCATGTTTAGGTGGTAAAATTACATTCTAACCCCTAAGAAACTTCATTTTAACTAAGGATGCACATTTGACCCCATAATTCTTCATACTTGCCTAGAATGTGTTTCCCTATGTATTTTTGATAACTTGGGCTTCAGAACATTAGTTTTCCTCGGAATTTGGGCTTTTTGCACAAAACCCCCTAGACTTCTCACATTTGCATTCACACTTGCACTTTGCATGACTTTTCACATCTTTTGCACAAATTTTCTCGTCTCGATTTCATACATGAGCATATAGAATAAGCAAGCATACATTTAGCAAACCATTGACAGTAGGTAACCTAGAAAGATCGAGTTTTCTCGGGCGCATGGGGGTGCCTAACCCCTTCCCCATGCATAACCAGAATCCTTACCCTTTCTCTGGCTCACACTCATTTGTGCATTGTCCATTAGGCACGGAGCACACACATACATTCTACATCTTATTTGCTTCTTGATTTTCTTGTGTTTTTTTTTGGTTTTCCTCATCTTTCCATTAAAAACTAGGTGGCGACTCCTTTCCTTATCCTTTTTGTCTTCCTTTAGTGTTTCCGGGTCTAGTCTTTTCCTCCGAATTCACCATTTTTTGTTGTGACCGTATCGGATCTCCACGTGTGTTTCCGCACACTGAGTAGTAGGAGAGCCGCGCAAGGGTTCCACCGGCATGGTCACAACTACATTACATTCACACCTTCATCCTAACATCCTCACACACCAACCTACATTTCTAGAATGATCCCAGCCTTTGCCTCGCCACCCAACTGTGAATTTAGGCCTCCTCACCAAAGCAACAACACTGCAGTGATGGGACACCTTCTTCTAGTGCATGACAGGTACCTCACACCTCCTTTTTTACTTTCCTAGCTTACCAGCCTTGTTGAACTATCGATCCTTCTCGTATTTGTGCCTTGGTTTCCATTCATTGCATCATCCTTCGCCGGCAGACAATAGACGACCCACGTGAGGCTGATGGCCTTTGAGCGTGTGGTCTGGTCCATCTCGAGGCTACTTCGTCCTTCCTCATCATCCATCTAAGCCTCTTGACACTCCATCCAAGCTCCTAGCCACCATCACTGGCTGAATGGATGAGAGTCAGGCCGGCGAACTCCATGTGGACGAAGCGAAGTGTTCATGCATTCTCATTTCTCTTTATCACTTCCTAGATCATCCTCATACCTCCTTCTTGGTCCTTGAACTGCCCCAATGGGCCGACAGTCTCTTCCAGCCATGACCATGGCTAGCGAAGGTCGTCTTGTTCGGCGAACATGACTAAAGGGAGAGGGGATGGTTCACTTGGTTTTAATGTGTTTTGTTTGCCTATATGTGTTCATGAATGAGTGTTCTATTATTCTGGATGGTTATATTATATGTGATCATGCTCTAGTTGCTCGGGGAAGATGATGAAGGTTCGTCATCTGGTGCAAATTCGGGACCGCGGGTTGATACCACATGTTGGTCGTACAGATAACCTGGTCCAATGCACAAGCAGACTGAGCCCCCTCTTTTGATTGCTCTTAATATTTTATTTTTGTTGAATGATCCATATGTTTCAATTTTTACCTCTTTGCTTTACGTGACCATATGCCTAGTTGCGAGATTTGGATTTTGTAATGCATCTTTAGGACAATGAAAAGTTCATTGTCTGGAGCACATACCTGGCCCGCAGCAAGCCTGTGCAACCCAATCATGTTGATTTTTCAAGGACTTTTGCTCACCCAATTGACTCCCTCAACTTTTGTTTTCTTGATATTGTTTCTTAATCATGCTTCTTGACTCTAGACCTCCTATTATTCTGATTAGTGTGTTTATTTAGCCTTGCTTTATTTCCCTTTCATGCTTTTATCTTCGCATCATCGTGCTTAAGTGGCAAACATGAACGTCAATGGAATGCCTACATAGCCTCACATGTGAGTGAGAAAGCTAAGAAAGTCTGATTCGTTAGGCGTATAGGGGTGCGTAAAACCTTCCTCAGGTGTAATAGAAGTCCTTACCCTTTCTTTGCCTCGCATTGATTCATGTGTCACATCGATTGGCATGAATTTCCTAGGATTTGTTGACGCATCTTGATTTGCTTTATTGATTGGTTTTCCTCGTCTCCTGAATTGAATAGATTAGGTGGCGACTGCCTTTTTCCCTTATCCTCTTTTTATGATGTTCCTTACTCTCTTATGAGTGGAACGTCCTCCCTCGAATTGGCCCTCTTTGCTGTGGTCCTATCAGTCCTCGTGCGCTCCCTCTGCGCCTCGAGGGTCCCCCGCCTGCATGGTCATAAAAAGCTAGTGACTTCGCTAGGGAAGGTGAGACTCTAGCTTTCATTTCAGCTTTTTCTTGCTTGTTTGGCTTTATATGTATGTCAATTTGTTCATGTTTGCCTTATTTGATGTTTAGCATGCCTTTTACCATGTGAATGCTTATTTTACACATTTGCTATGTCACTACATCCACACATGCCATGATATCATGCCTTTTGATTTGATCATTGTTTTATTCTTTTCACATGCATGATTCACAACACTACCACATGTCATGCACATGCCTTTTGATTGATGTGTGATGTATGCATGCCATGTTGATCTGTTTTCTTCTCCTTTTGGCATTAATTGAGGAAAATTAGAGACTTGTTTGCCTCCCTTCCTTGTTAAATTAAAAATTGCAAGAGGACTAAAGAACTAGGGCAAAACTAGATACAAGAACATTCATTTTTCCCGTCCATGGCTTAATAAAATGCAAGTAAAAGATATTAATCATGATTGCATGCTTGGAGAATATAGGAACATGCATTCTCTCTCCTCTGAGTTCACCTATAGTTTGCAAAGAATAGTCCTGAACTGTCATTCTATTGCTATTGGCATAGGGCGAGATGTCATTCTGCTCTCCTTGGTTTGGGGTTGTGTCGGCATTAGTAGAGGGTATAGTCCATGCTTTGCCAGGGTCAAGGCTCCTAATTTACCACTCATTTGCCGCCTGAGCTTTGGCTAGGATTTAGTATAGGGACCTTATTTCCAGCCAATGTCAAACCCATACCCATGAGAGTGTCTCCAATGGGTGGCCCATTCAAGACACGCATTGTGAGAGAGCTCATACTAGATGCATGCATGTGCACGCATGCCATTCATGCCATAACTTATTTCCAATATAACCTTCTAACTACTTTTGTTTGCCATGACAGGTCTCGCATTGTGCCCGACAGCGTGGCCTTTGGTTGTATTCACCTCTTTCCCTTGCATACAGTTTTCGACAGTCACATTTCTTTGCTTGCCCTCCTAATTTCCTCCACTACTATGGAGAATCCATCCTCTGACCCTTTTGCTCTAGTAGATCTTGGGATGGCCGGTCAAACTCGCCCCATGCCTTTACTCGGTATCTACCCTGCATCTGGGCACCTTTGCCTGGATCGCTTCCTAACCCGGTCTCCTTCGTCACCCTTTTGCTTATGGTGCCTCATGATGAGGCACAGGATCAGCCTGTAACTTCCCGTAACACCAGTGGACTGAGCTATCAAGTGCCTCCTCTGCCCGTCCAACCACGTTTTCCACCTTCTACTCCCCCATCCATTATATGCCTACTTGTTTTGTCTACTCCCCCGCCTTACAGACATCTATGTTGTCTCACGTCGAGACACCACCATCACCAGTTGGGTCCTCCATGTGTCCTTTATTATTCACATCCTCTTCTGGTCCTCCTTTGGCTTCATCTGTGTGTCTACTATCAAGTCCCCGTGTCGAGGCGCTCCCTTAGCCATCAGTCACTCCAATCGTGCCTCCTATGACTATCCTACCTAGTCCTATTATGCCTGCACGACGTCCGTCATTGTCTTCGGGATCCGACCCTCTAGTTGCATTATCCCAATGAGTAGAGTCTCTTTCCTCATTGGCTCAAAGAATGCAGGCCTTAGCTCAAGCCATGTAGAGTTGGCTTTCTACCCTTGCCACCCTATCTCCTCTACCCTCGGCACCTACTCCGATCGTGCCCCCTATCCTGTCCATGCCCTTTACGCTTCCCACTCCTCAAGAAGCACAGTACAAAAAGAAGCGCACCCTACACTAGCCTTCCAACTTCACTCCCTAAGACGAGTCGCTTAAGTCTTTCCTTCCCAAGGTTTCCCATCTTTTGGCTCTCCTGGAGGTCCAACTGCCACCAAACCCCCTTCCACGTTGGTTTAGGTTGGACCTATTTTGTGAGTCCCATCGGAGCGTTGGGAACTCCATGGAGAATTGCTTCACCTTGCAAGACGTCGTTCAGGATCTCATTGATGTCGAAATGGACCAACTTCCTCTCTCTCTCTCTGCCTAGTGCTCAACCGATTCCCCAAGTTTCCCCTCCATCAAGCTGATGCATCTCACCGCACTGGCATAGTAAGGACAGCAACCGAAGGAAAGACGATCTCACCAGACAAAGCGTGTCTTCACTCCTCTAGTTAAGCCCTTGAGTGTCGTCTTTCCTAAGGTTGTGTCTCTTTTGAGGCTCCCAAAACATCACCTGCTACCAGAGCCACTTCCACGGTGGTATGACACGAGCACATTTTTCAATTATCATTGAGCCACGGGGCACTTGACTGATAATGTCACACTTTTCAGGATGTCATTTAGACCCTAATTGACACTCGACTCATTAGCATCCATGTGCAGGAGGCGGATTCGACACCTGCACTAGCGCTAGTGTTCCTTGGCCTACTCAGCCAACCCTTATTTGGACTTATAGGCTCTGAGGATGTTGAGACTTCCAGTGTCAATCACCCCACTCCTGTCCCTCTTATCTCTCTTTCATCCCCAGGAGATCCTTTGGATCTCATCGATCTTGCATTGACTCCCCTTGCTACCACATCATCCCAATCTCTTCCTCCCAATCCTATGGTTGCTCCAGCTTGTCGGGGTGTTCAAGACCCACGATAGAGGCAGCAATATTGGTTACATGGCTACACCCCATTAGCAATCCCTCTCAGTACTATCTATCCCCTAGTTTGGCAGTTCCTAAGGGAGCCAGCCCCATGTCCATTGCCAAGTCCTGTCCCCAAGTTGTATGACCTTACCACCTTCTGTGATTTCCATCACAGGGTCAGTCATGCAACGGACCATTGCTAGGTCTTGTGGAACGTTGTCTAGCATTTGATCAATAGGCATGTCATTGTCGTCAACGTTAATGGCCATCTATCACTAGCATGCGGTGCGTTCGAGGTGGATCTGGTTCCTTTCACATCTCCCCTCTCGCCCACCTGTGACTCCACTCCTCCAGTGGCACTAACCTCCCTTGCCATCCTATCCTCTCCAACTCCCATGTCCTTGAGACAGTTGGAATCACTTTGCAAGGATAGAGAAACATACAACCAGAGCCACCAGGGTAGCGTCGACGGCACTAGTAGTGTGGGAATGATTCCAGCACCTTAGCTGTGAGGTTGCTGACAAGTAAGTCTCTCCACCTTTTTTTTTTCATGCTTTGCTTTTGTTTTGGTTTTCCGTTCTTTTTCATGTTTTTCCATATTATGCAAAACCCCTAAAAAAAATACAAAATCCTAAAAAATCCAAAAACATATTGTTCTTATTGTTACATGATCATTTCATTTCCTGCATTCTAAAAAATATATATAAGAACAAAAAAAAACAAATATAACAAAAATCCAAAAACATGTTCCCCTTTTTCACTGGCTTTCAATTTTATGTTTTCTTAAAAAATACAAAGCTCACTAAAACCCAAAAATATGCTTATCCCTTTGCTTTAAATCCTTAAAACCAACAAAATTTGCACAATCTCAAAAACCTGACCTTGGACAATAAGGAGCACTAGGAAGGGTTTTGAGCACCATTGAATCAAGTAGTGTTACCCAAGCAATACCATACCACCATGCGTGTCCATGTGAGTACAACCTAATGCAAATCAATTGACCCTGCCAAATCTTTTGCCGAATACAAAGAGCAAGGTCACTCCAATCAAGAGAGTCCACCAAACGTGAGAAGGGATAAGGCCAAGTAGAGCAAGTTACCCTCATACAAAGTAGAGGCTGAGGGTGTACACCGAATGGCTAAACTCTTAACTCCCCATCGGGACTGCTACCCAAGAGGGTGAAGGAAATGCATATCCAAAAGAATTGAGAGCATGCGAGTCAGAAAAGAAATGACAAGATATGCATATTTGGCATAAAAGAAACTTGAAAAAAGAAGGCGCCCATAAGAGGAGTGACTCAGACAAGTATCAAAGCCACCTTAACTTCCAACTGCAGCAAAAGAGATTTACCACCAACATGAGAAGCACCATCTGGAGGGCCTGGCCCCACCGTCAGAGCGAAGCACCATGCTCAAATCCCTTGTGTGAGCAGCAGCCCCACCACTTTGGCAGGATCAGATACGAATCTGGTCACTCATGAGGGGAAAAGAAATGTTACATCGACAGTGTCAAAAGTGGTAGTCAGTCCCCAAAGAGTTGAGACGAAGGCTAAAAGGTTATAGTTGACACTTCTACCACTTGCATGTAGTCAAATGCTATGCCTTGTAAAGACGAGGTCCTATCCTGAGCTGCTTCGCTAGAGTGAGAATGAGAACCAGCAACCACAACCTGGCATGGCATGGCTCGGGGATCAAAGTGCCTCTTGAACCAAGAAGGGCAGAAGCACACCCTCGCATCAGTCAGCTCCTCTAAATATGAAACCATCAAAAACAAAACAAGCGCATTAGTAATCTACCCTCTCTCTCCCCCATGTTTTCAAAAATCGTGGCCAAGGATGAAGGCTTGTGCGGGCTCAACATTAATGTGGAGCCCTTGCCCTGAGGTCTCATGCTTTTCTTCCGTGTTTTCCTCACGTGCTTTTCTTCCATATTTCCTCCTGTGCTTTTCCTCTATGTTTTTCCTCCCATGTTTTTCTTCTGTGATTTCCTCTTGTGCTTTTTCTCTGTGTTTTTTCTCTCATGCTTTTCTTCCGTGTTTTCCTCCCGTGCGTTTCCTCCATGTTTTTCCTTTCATGCTTTTCCTCAATGTTCTCCTACTGTGCTTTTCCTCCTTGTTTTTCCTCCCATGCTTATTTTCTGTGTGTTCTTTCCTCCCATGTTTTTTTATGGTTTTTTGGTCACCTATTGCATTGGGTGGTCTATGATGGCTAGCATTTTTGCAACATGCCCTTTCTCGACAGAACGTCAGATGCCTACTCTAAGACCATTGCACACTCTCGAGTGGTGTTTGGTATATCTTACGGTAGCTCAGCTCGATATCAGGGGCATATGCTTTGCCTTGGTATCTCACAAGCTACCCTCCACTTCTTTCCTACTTGGTCCTTCCTTTTGATACCAAGGGCATCTTGGCTTCCCTTTGGTATCATCTCGCCCTCTCTTTGAGTTGACACCCCCAACTGCCAAGGGTTTGTCTTTGGACCTCTGCCACATCTTTGAGTGTGGTATTCCCTGTCTCCGTCTTTCTCTCGATTGGCAGACTCGATGGCCTATCATCACTTCTTTGATACCAAAGGCATGTTAGCTACCTTTCGGTGTCTCATCTTGGGTACTAGAGGCATGCTGGCAACCATCGGGTACTCCTTTCTCTTTTTTGACTTGCCACCGAACCCCTTAGTCCGCTAGTAACCAACTCTTCCTAACATGGCACTAGACCCCTTGGTCTGCCGATAGTCAATGTTTTTGGCTTAGCACCAGACCCCATGTTCCACTGATAGTTTCCTCTTCCTGACTTGGCACCGGACCCCTTCATCTGCCAATAGTTAGTATGGCTTGGTGCTAGACCATTGGTCCACCAATAGCCTCCTCTTCTTGACTTGGCGTCGGACCCCTTGTTTAACTGATAGTCGGTGTTTTTGGCTTGGCACCACACCCCTTGGTCCATCGATAACCTCCTCTTCATGACTTGGCGTCAGACCCTTTGGTCCATCGATAGTTGGTGTTTTTGGCTTGGCATCGGACCCCTTGGTCCACCAATAACCGCCTCTTCCTGACTTGGCTTTGAACCCCTTGGTCCATCGATAGCCAATGTATGTGGCTTGGCACCGGAGCCCTTGGTCTGTCGATAGCCTCCTCTTCCTGAATTGGCGTCGGACCCCTAGGTCCATTGATAGTCGGTGTTTTTGGCTTGGCACTGGACACCTTGGTCCGCCGATAGCCTCCTCTTCCTAACTTGGCACTGGACCTTTTGGTCCACAGATAGTCAGTGTTTGTGGCTTGGGGCCAAACCCCTTGGTCCATCAATAGCCACCACTTCCGAACTTGGCACTGGACCCTTAGGTCCGCCGATAGTCAATGTTTTTGGCTTGGCATCAAACCCTTTGGTCCACCAATAGCCTCCTCTTCCTGACTTAGCATCGAACCCCTTGGTCCGTCGATAGTCAATGTTTGTGACTTGGCATTAGACCCCTTAGTCCACCAATAGCCACCTCTTCCTAACTTGGTGTCGGACCCCTTAGTCCACCGATAGCCTCCTCTTCCTAACTTGGCACTAAACTCTTTGGTTCGCTAATAATCGATGTTTTTGGCATGGCGCTAGACCCCTTGGTCCATCGATTGTTAGTGTTTTTGGCTTGACGTTGTACCCTGTGGTCCGCTGATAGCCTCCTCTTTCCTGACTTAGCACTGAATCCCTTGGTCCGTCGATAGCCTCCTCTTTCCCGACTTAGCGTTGGACCCCTTGGTCCATCGATAGTCAGTGTTTTTGGCTTGATGTCGAACCCCTTGGTCCGTCAATAGCCTTCACTTCTTAACTTGGTGCCAGACCCCTTGGTCTGTTGATAGTCTGTGTTCTTGGCTTGTCGTCGGAACCCTTGGTCCATCGATAGCCTCTTATTTCTTGGCTTGGCATTGGACCCCTTGGTCTGTTTTAGTGTTTTTGGCTTAGTGTCGGACCCCTTGGTCTATTGATAGCCTCCTCTTCTTGACTTGGTGTTGCACCCCTTGGTCTACTAATAGTCAGTGTTTGTTGCTTGGCACCGGACCTCATGGACCACCAATAGCCTCCTCTTTCTTAGCTTGGCACCGGACCCCTTGGTCTGCTAATAGCCTTCTACTCGTCGTCATGCTTTTGACCTATTGATGTTCCTCCTGTTTGGTCAGTGAGTCTGATATCTTATCGTCTCTCTCCTTTCCCTTGGGCTGATACCCCAATCTATCTGGACGACTTCCGTCATCAGTTACCTTTCCGATCGGCAAGCCCGACAGACTTGTCATGCCCCTCATCTCCTTGGGCTGATAACTCAGACTATCCAATGATGAGTCAGTCAACTCATCATCCCCCCCCCTACAAGTGTAGCATACCATGGCATTTCATCGCATCTATTGCATATCACCGTATGCCCCCCATGAGCATAGCATGTCATCGCATCTCATTACTTCCACCACATATCATTGCATGTCTTGCACAAGCAAAGCATGCCCTCAAGTTACATTGCATCCACTGCATATCATTGCGTAAGTATGGCAATTCACCACATTGTTGCGTGCCCAACATTGCGATTGTCACCTCCATTGCATAGATCATTACACTAGCATTGCATCACACATTTGCATAAGCGTTGTATGGAGTTCCATATATCCCCAGCGGAGCTCAAAACATGTATTCGCATCCCAACAGTATTTCTGCATCCACATGCATCATTGGCATCAACACTCATGTTTTCAACATCATGCTCGCACTTGTATTTGCATCTTGGTATCCATGTATTCACCATGGTTTACACTTGCGTTTTTAGCATTGTTTTCGCATTTGCATTTGCATTTGGGCAACAAGTCACAACCTTCAATGCATCCGTCGAATAGGTGACTCGCGACAACAACAAACATCACCTTCTCGTGCCACCAAGCTAGGTGTCTAGTCAACCCTAAGCATCAGTCTTGGATCCATCCATCCCTCGGCCTCGCTTAGGGAGGGGCATTTGTAGACGGGTTTGGCAGCCACTCACTAGTGGACCCATCTAGAAGAGCGCTTCGATGGCAACAAGGCTTTTTTTCCACGTTACAACCCATTTCATACCCATAGACTAGCCCATGACCCAAACCCAACCTAAGCCCCACCTAAACCAAACTTTCAAGTCTACTTTATGGCCAAGATGTTGGGTGGATTGGGCCTGCCTTTCTTGCAAGTAATCTGTCTTACGACCACCATGGGCCGATAGTGTAGCATTGTCGTGCGAATGTGGCACACAGATATCTTGGGTTAGTGCTAACAAGTGAAGGATAGACTTGTCCTTCCACCATTGGCACACCGAATTCTCGTCTCCCATTGGCTGAAACAGATCTAGGCATGTCCCACTCTCCATCTAAGCCATGAAGACCCCCATGCTAATTCAAATTCCCATCCTATCCTCCTGATCAAATCTGAGCTAGAGGACGAGAGTTGGTGAGAATCGACGGATCAGATTCAAACAGCCCTCTATTTAACCAACCATCTTCTCCAACGACGGACACTCTTGGCTAGTGCTCGTCTCCACTCACTCCCTACATATCCGTCTTGCTCTCGATGCTCTCATCTCCCTTCCAAAAGCACCACCATCCTCTACCTGTCCACTGGAAATAAAGCCTCCACCACATTTCCCAGCCACCAAACCAATTGTTTCCTCCACATCCCTAAGCCTTCCCTGACCCCTGCATTGCTTCCACACCATCACTCCATCTTCCTTACACACCCACCTACATTTCCAGAATGACACCCAAACCTCTGCCTTGCCACCTGACCGTCATTTCAGGCCTCCTCACCAGAGCAACAGCACTACAGTAGTGGGACACCATCTTCCAGCACACGACAGGTACCTCACTCCTTTTTTCCTTTCCTAGCATACCAGCCTTGTTAAAATATCGGTCCTTCTCGTATTTGTACCTTGGTTTCCATTCATTGCATCATCCTTCGTCGACGGATGGTCGATGACCCATGTGAGGCCGACAGCCTTTGAGCGTATGATCTGGTTTGTCCCGAGGCTTCTTCCACCTTCCTCTTCATCCACCTAAGCCTCCTGACACTCCATCCAAGCTCCTAGCTGCCATCATTGGCCGAACGGATGAGAGTTAGGCCAGTGAACTCCATGTGGATGAAGGGAAGTGTGCATGCATTCTCATTTCACTTTAATGCTTCCTAGATCATACTCATACCTCCTTCTTGGTCCCCAAATCACCCCAGAGGGCTGACGATCTCTTCCAGCCATGGCCATGGCTAGGAGAGGTCGTCCAGTCTGACGAACATGATCGAAGGGAGAGGGGATGGTTCACTTGATTTTAAAGCATTTTGTTTGCCTATATGTGTTCATGAATGAGTGTTCTATTATTCTGAATGGTTATATTATATGTGCTCATGCTATGGTTGCTCGAGAAAGACGATGAAGGTCTGCTGTCTGGTGCGAATTTAGGACCACAGGCCGATACCACGTGCTAGTCGTGCAGATGTCCTAGTCCAATGCATAGGCAGACTAAGCCCCATCCTTTGACTGCTTTCTATATTTGTTCTTTGTTGAATGATCTGTATGTTTTATTCCTACCTCTTTTCTTTACGTGATCATATGCCGGATTGCGAGATTTGGATTTTGTAATGTGCATCTTTAAGACAATGAAAAGTCTATTGTCTAGGGCATATACCTGGCCCACAGTATTTTCCAGGGACTTTTGCCCACACAGACTGAGTCCCTCAAGTTTGGTTTTCTTGATATTATTTCTTAATCATTGTTCTTGACTCTGTACCTCCTTATTCTAATTAGTGTGTTTATTTAGACTTGCTTTATTTCCCTTGCATGCTTTTATCTTCGCATCATCATGCTTAAGTGGCAAACATGAATGGCAACTGAATGCCTACATAGCCTCACATGTGAGCGAGAAAGCCGAGAAAGATTAATTCGTCAAGCGCATAGGAGTGCCTAACACCTTCCCCAAGTGTAATGGAGTCCTTATCCTTTCTTTAGCTTACATTGACTCATGTGTCACTGTAGACACCCCAAATTTCCAATTTTGCAGGATGAGGATGTGGTGGCTGAGCTTGAACCTTGGTTGAGCCCAGTTGGGCCCACAAACCCTCATTAGGCCATTTAATTCATGGAAACCCAATTGGGCCCGTGAAGGCCCACTTAGGCCCATTAAGCCCAATTTGGGCCCACAAGCCCATTGTAGGCCCATTTAACCTATTTGGGCCCATTTAATTCATTTGGGCCCATTGAAGCCCACTTGGGCCCATGGGGGCCCACAAGGCCCATGAAGCCCAAAGGCCCGCAATAGCTCAACCCACATTTGAACTTCTTCCAAAACCAAGCTCATTCATCCTTTTTTATCCAGATTTAAGTCCAATATCACATTCTCCCTCAATTACCTAAGTTTTCCTACTAAATAATCAGAATTTCACATTCTTCATCAATTCACCCACTGAACCCATCCTCCTTTTTACCAATCTCTCACAAATTCAGCCCGAGCCAATCTTCCTCACTGAACCCACCTCGTTCAGCCCATTTCCTCATCAATCCAGCATCAGCCAGAGTAGCCCAGCCACTGGATCAACCGCCGGCAAGCTTGGATCGCCGTTCGTTCTGCTGGCAGCCAAGGGGACAGACCGGAGCGCGAAGGGGACAGACCGGAGCGCGAAGGGGACAGCCGTTGGCTGTCTGTTGAGCTGGCGTAACGGTTGTCGGAGTTTGTTGCAGTTCTGTTACGCGCAGAAATGGGTCGCCATTTGTTGGGTTCATCTATAAAAGGAGAAGCAGAGCTCGTAGGCGAAGGACTTTTGGATTCACACAGAGAGATTCCAGAACTTTTTCTCCACCGCAGAAGAGAATTCAAAGCGAGAGAGAGAGAGAACCAGAGTGCCACAGCAGTCGCGGGAGGGAATTCAGCCACCTCGGAGCTCCGGCAACCCACTTCCGATCAGGTACACCCATCTTCTCCAGCATCATTTTTGTCTCAGTTCCTTAGTATTCTAGGTTCTCCTCCCCTTCCCAGAATGTTTCCAGGGGATCCAGAGTGATCCCTTGGCTAACGGAGCTCCGTCGTGCCCCGCCGTCGCCAAACTCCAGCGACAGAGGTGGGGGGCATTCCAGGAGGATTCCTGGATCCCCTCTCTCCTCCTCCTTTGGTCTCCCTCGACCTCACCAAGCCCCGCCGTGCCGCTCCGAAGCCTCCAGAAGCCTCATCGACGCTCGTCGGAGTACGCCGCTGCGGTCGCCGTTCACGGAGAAGACGACTGGAGTTTTGTGCCGCCGCGCCGCCTCGGGCCTCCCCACACCTCGTCAAGCACCCCTGGACCTCGCCTTGACTTCCCCCAGCCGTGTCGCATCATCCCTGAGCTCCCTCGTGCCCCAGGAAGCTTCCACGGCCAAGCTCGCCGGAGCCGTTAATGACGACGACGAGCTTGATTGGGGAAGCAACCCGGGACCTCCCTCGCCGCGCCGTCGCCTCAGGAGTCACCCCCACCTCCTCCTCGACCTCCCAGGAGCATCCGCGTGCCACGCCGCAGCCTAGATCGTCACCAGCCGCCTCATCGCCGCCGTCGAAAGTCCTCAACGGCGAGAGAGGTGGGTGGCCACTTCAGGCCATCAAACCTTCGATCTGCTCCGTTGGATCTTCCTGGAACCTCCTCATATCACTTCCCGCGAAGTCAGATCTAAGATCGGACTTCCGGGGAGCACTTTTTGGTGTCCCCTGATGGTCGCTGCGGCGAGCTCCGTCGTCGGCGACCGTCGTCCCTTTTTTTCAATTTTAAAAACATTTAAACTTTTATTTTGAATAAAATCTGGAGTTTATGTTTTTCTTGCGAATAGGTCCTTCTGGAATTACTTTCTGATCCTTTTATTGCATATAGGTCCTGCACTCATTTTTTCTAAAATGTTTCGAATAAAGTTTTAACTGAAAATATTACATGTTTTACCCTGAACATTTAAAATAATGTTTTCTGAGCTTAAAAGTTTAATAAAAGCCCCCAGAGTCTTTGAAACATGTTTTCTTTTAGACATTTTGCTAAAAGGACCCTGCACTTTCTTAAAAACTTCCTGCAAGTTCATTTTCTCTGTGAAAATTGCATGTAAGACCCTACTCTTCCTCAAAATGTTTCTAACAGTTCATTTTACAGTGAAAATTGCATTTAAGCCCTTGCATGTTTCAAAAACTCTCTGGATAGTTGTTTTTGTTGGTTAAATTGCATGTTAGCCCTCATACTTCTCTGAAACTT
>JAMKQA010036797.1:0-24107 GCA_024699735.1 Posidonia australis | reverse complement strand
AACCTTTAAGAGCACCTTATGCCCAAGTGGTTGGAAGTTTAATGTACGCTATGTTGTGTACACGATCAGACTTGGCATATGCTGTAAGTGTTGTCAGCAGGTATCAAAGTAATCCCGGAACAAAACATTGGGAAGCTGTAAAAAGGATAATGAAATATGTGAAAGATAATGAAATATGTGAAAGGAACTCTGCATCATAAGTTGACTTATCAAGCGGATGAGCTTGAATTGCTTGGTTATACAGATGCTGATCTGGGTGGTGACAAAGATGATGAAAAGTCCACTTCGGGACATATATTCATATTTGGAGGTGCAGCTGTATCTTGGGGAAGTAAAAAGCAAGAATAATACATACAGGTAACTGAATATGTGGCCTGAAGTGCAACTGCATCACACGCTGTTTGGATCAGGAGATTTATAAATGATTTAAATCTTAACTTGATAAATGATCCAATAGAAATGTATTGTGATAACCAAGCGACAATAAGTCTGGTACATAGTGGTGCAAATACAATAAGAGGACAACATATTAATATATATTATCACTATATTCGTAATATTGTGAAAAGTGGGGAAATAAAACTGAGTTACATACCCACATCAGACATGATTGCTAATCCTATGACAAAGAGAATAACAGTAGAAAAATTCATTAAGTTTGTTAACTTAATGGGATTAAGGAACATTTCCATAGATAATGGAAATGAAGAACATTCTCATGAATAGTGGGAATGGAAAATTGGAAATTGAAATTATACACTTCACGGATAGTGAGAGTGGGAGTGTAACATCTCTGTGTATGGAATTTGTGTATGGTCTTTATGACCACGTGGGAGATGTTGATAAATGGTCATTAAAGACCATTAAACCGAGGAATAATTGTTTGTGCATGTAACGCATGAACGGTCGACCGTTTTCGGTCGCCAGCGGAAACAGACGCCGGAGAAAGAAGGAGCCGTTGGGGGTAGAGAAAGGTGGAAGGATTTTAGCTCCTCTATAACTAGAGGAGGAGAAGGAGAAAACTAAATCATCGAAGAAAACTCACCTCGATTCTCCTCCTCGTTCAACCTCACCGGAGCCTCCAAATCGATCGCTGGAAATGTCCGCTCATCCAACGATCTACATCCCGCTTCATGCGAGTTTCTTCGCAATCTATCAAAATTCAAGATGTTCTCGTGTGCCTTTGTGAAAGATTTCGCAATCAATTGGTGATGTTCTTTGTCGACTTTGGCATAGCAAAACGCCTGTGCTCCACCACAGCATCCTTCGTCAGTTGACGAACTTTTCCTACCTACAGATACATTTGTCAAGTTGTTGTTTGCTTTCACACGTGGTTCAGTATTTTGTCTCAGGAATAATAGTTGTGGTTGGATCATTTATGTACTGTTCTTGATTTTTTGTTTCTTTTCTTTGTAATTTGACATTCTTGCCATGTATTTTGTGAAATATGAGCTTATGGTCCTTCAGAAAAGAAGGGAAAAATCTTCCACAATCTGGTACCCATGTGAAGGTATTAACAATATCAGCCCACTGAAAGTGTACATGAATGTATAGCCAACATTATTGCGTATGAGTCGTTCACCATTGACTTTTCATGAAATATTGAAGTGATTTTTTTCTTTCTTTTTCTTTTTCCTATATTGTAACATCAGGGTCTGATTATCCATTTTTATAATAAATCATGTATTATTTATAATATTGTGTTTAATGGTTTATTAACGGGTAATCTGTTGTTTCTTGGTTGTGTGTGGTTGTGGGTGGTTTTCTGTGCATCAGGTTGTGATTTGGGACCTATTTGGAGTCTAGTTTGAGGATGCACAGTCGTCTCGGTTTGCGTGCTCATTCTTTTCCTTTTCTTTCTTTTTCTTTCTTCTCCCACTCACGAGCTCACACCCGTCTCCTTCCCCATTACCCTCCACCAGCCCGTGCCACCACCACCCAACGGCCCATGCCTCCGTGTCATCTCCGATGCGATGGGCGGCTGGCGGGACGCGGGAGGAGGTAGGGATAAGAAGGGTGGAGGCGAACGGCTGGTGGCGAGCTGTGACGCAAGGAGAAGGGGGGAGAGGAAGAACCGTGCACGTGCAACCGTGGGAGGAGGTGGTGGCTGTCCAGGTGATCCGCCGGCAGGAGAGCCTCGCTGGAGCTTGAGGAGGCTTGCCGAAGTGTGGTAAGGGTCGCCGGTGGCTTGAGGAGGTATGCGACTTCCTCCTCCTTTCATTTTTGTCTGTGGGTTAAAATAGGGTTTAATGCATAAAATCGTAATAATGCATGTAAATTGTGGAAAAATATGGATACGATTGGGAATGAGTTCTTTGATGTATTTGTGTAAGGATCATGCTAGTTTGTATGGATTTTGGGAGTTTTGTGAAGTTTTAGCCTTACATGTTTAAGGTTTATTTTTGAGCATGATTCCTTTGCAAATTTATATCTCCCTATGTGGTTGATGAAATCTTGATTGGTTTAAGGGGTTTTGAAGTAGATTTAAGAGTCTACACCCCATAATCTTATGAGATTTTATGGTGTTGGTTTGGGGGGTCCAATTGGGACTCCCACTTGGGGCGATTTTTCGCTGCCTGGAATGGGGGTGCCTGTCTGCGGGAAATTCGGTATACCGAAATATTTCGGTATGCCGAAAATTCAGCAGATTAGGCCAGCTGTGGGGGTTTCGGAAGACCGGAATCTTCCGGTCGACCGAAACAGTGGGTTTCGGCATACCGAAAAAGTTCGGTATACCGAAACAGGGAATTTCGGTATACCGAACTGGAATTTCGGTATGCCGATTTTGCCCAGTTCTGTGAAGGCTTTTAAGTGGCTTTTTATGCTGTTAAATGGTTTTAATGGCCTGATGGGTTTTTGTGCTTGGTGTTTTGCCTCATGTGATGACATGGAGGCGTGTGGTGCCCTAAATAATGGATGTGGGCTTGATTTTGGGTTTTAACCCTATAAATGATTTAAAAGATGATTTTGTATGGTTTTTGGGCTTAATTTTGTGATCCTAGAAAACGGCCCAAAACCCTACAGTCCGAAATCACCCCAACTGGGACCTCCGATCGGACCCCCTAAACAAACACCAAAAATCTTGCATAAAACATAAGATGTAGACCATCGAGTCTACTTCAAATCCACACAAACAAAACCAAAATCCATTTATCATGTATCAAGATATAAAATCACAAAGGTAGAAGGGTCAAAATGACCCAAAACGCAACCATCGGCATACATGCCCATAAATGCACTATAAATTCTCATAAAATCACAATAAATTCTAGGAATGTAAACTTACCTTGATTTCATGCAACCCTATCAATTTCTACCATTTTCATGCTTTCTATTACATGAGGTAGAGGTGCGTACCTGAGAATGCGCTTCGGCGATCTCCGGTCGACTCCGGTGAACTCCGACGCAACCACGGCCACGAGAGCACTCCACTCGAGCTCCACGCACCACCATGAGCCACCGCACACCGTCGTCGGCCCTCGAGCACACCAAACAAAGAGGAGGTCGCAGGGAGGAGAGAAACAGGGGAGGGAGAGTGAGAGAGGAAGAGAGAGAGACGGGGGAGAGGGGAGGTGAGTGGAGGGAGAGAGAATGAGTGGAAGAAGAAGAGGAAGGAGGTGTGCTCGGGACGGAGAGAATGCATAGGAAAGAGAGGAGGCTTGGGTCATGCATGGCGGATGCTCCGGGCTTAAAAAGCCATGTAGAAGGAGTAGGTGGCCGTGTGCAAGCAACCAATCAGCCACACGCACGCCAACACTCTCTCAACTACTAGCCCCGCTAGCCACCGCATGTACCCAACCACCCACCACAACCACGAGGCCAACTGCAAGCCTCAACCACCGACCCACAAACGTGGGCCCCACACGGACCCACACCTTGGGCCCCACACGTATAGTGTCACAATGCACAGTGCCAACCACATACAGGGACACGCAAAAAGAAGCAGACTCAAGAGGTCCAAGTCCAAAAGCACAAAACTACACAACGGACCTCGGAACAGTAACACCCGTCTAGGAATAAATTCATAAAATGTAAATAATTACAAAAAAATGAATTTTACGGGTGTTACATAGTTATTCCGTGGAAAGGATGGAATAAAATTATTCTATTAAGTTATTCTGATATATATATATATATATATATATATATATATAATATGATACATACTTTAAATTAGATATATATCTTGATAATCAAGTTGATTATTATTAATTTATATATTTTTCATTTATTTCAATACTTATATTTATTTTACTTTTCATTCAAATAAAACATTATACACATTTATTCACTGCCTATGTTTAGACGCAGGAATAAGGACAAAATAAAGATAGAATTGGAATAGTAATTCCATTTGGTAAGTCAAAAAATAGAATAAAAGTAGAATAGTAATTCCTATTCTGATTTACTTATTCCAGAATAGCTACTCCATAGGAAAGGTAGAATAAAATTATTTTTCTAAGTTATTCTCATATATGTATGTATATGATGTGTCTATTTTTTGTCAAAAAATTAATACATATATAATATAATGTATACATATTTTAAACTAGATATATATCTTAATAATCAAGTTGATTATCATTAATTTACATGTTTTTCACTTATTCTGATACTTATTCCACTTTTTATCAAACTAGAGTATCTCTTTATACATACTTATTTATCTTTAAAAAAAAATTATTTCTAAATTAAATAGTAATATCATTAAAATATTAATAGTACTTTCCATTTATTCCTATTTTTCTTAATCTACATCGAGATTTAATAACTTCTAAAATTTTGAATATTAATATTATTTTCCGCTCATTCCCGATGAACCTAAGGGGGGTTTGTGCTTTTGGAATCTAGAGGAAATGAAAGGAAAAGAAATAAATTTTCATTTGACCACTTCAAAATGTGGTATTTGTGCTTACCAAAAGAAAAGGAAACCATTTCCTTTGGTTTCTAAAGTATAAAAGGCAAAGAGATTTTTTCTTCTTCCCTTATACGCTCGAATCCTAAAGGAAACCACAGACTTCTGCCGTCCTCCTTCTCTCTCGTTTTCTCTTCTTCCTCTGTATCCTTCTTTCTTCTTTCACAGCAAGGACTAACAAGATAGGGTGACTTCTTGCGGTGAGTAATCTCCTTCTCCTTTTTTTTTTTTTTTTTCCTACAACAATTTTTGTCAACGGGGAGGAGTCCTCTTTTCCATTTCTTCCTTTTCTTAAAAAAATTGTTCCGCTCAATGTAATGTAGAAAGACAATACGATTTTTTTTTCTTCTCCTCCTCTCTTCGTCCATGCTTGTGTTCATGCTTCGAAATGGAAAGCATAGATGCTCGATTGCTTTCCATTTGGAAAATAACATAGTGTGTTAATGTCTCACCATCAATCCTTAATGTCTATTCCAGGTTGCTACAAAAATCTTGATTTAATTTACATAGTAAGTACTTCGTAACATTATTATCGTAAATTTACAGAAGGGACACATATAAAAACATTAGATGCATTCACTTCCAGACCTCCTCTCCCAACATTTATATCGTGTGTGAGTGCATTGGATACTGATGCTTGCAGATACGATATGCCAAGTAGTATGATCTTACTAAATTTCAAGAGCTTATTTTGCATAATTGCAACTAATATCATAGAATGTGCTTGGATATGTCCACTTGCTTTAAAACAAACAACTAGTTTGCAATTTCAGTATTTACAATATTGATATTCTTGTATACTTTGGATCCTACATTTTAATTAAATCTAAAAGTACTGTGATCTTGTTAATGCACCACTAGGAAAGTACATCAAACTGCAATAAATTGAGCCTGCACATATAATAGGGAAATGTTACTAACTTGCTATCAATCCTGTTCTTGGCTACAATGGTTAATTGTTCAAGTTATTGGGTATCCCCAGATCTTCAACTTGTTATTCTTGTCTACTTGTTTAGTTAAAAACGTTTGACATAATTACAATGTATAAAAACATATAATTTTATCAACCTATCGTCCTTTCAAGTGTCCTACTTTACAAAAGTAGTCTTACCTTCATATTGTATGATTGTATCATATCATATCCACATGACCCATGTTTTTTTTATGAATAAATTTAATTCAAACAATTTAAAAATCAAAATCCAAAACCATAGATAACAAAGAAATCAATTAGCCATGAAAGTGAACTGGTCAATTTGATTACTTCGGTGTACCACAGACGGTAGCATCTTGAAGTCAAGCACAAACTTCCACTTAGTTTCTGCTGTATTTCAATACCCTTGAACTCCCAAGGACCCCTCATATAGTCCTAAGTGATCATGAATTAGAAAGATTGGATAAATGATCTGTAATTTGACAGTTGACTAAGATTTAATTAAAATTCCAAATTCACATCCACGAGGAAAATAGGAATATTTTAAGTTTCCAGCACGCCCTTAAACGAAGATATTAATTACGGAATCATATGCTTGATTTCTTTCTATTCAAAGAATAATAATCTCAGTTCCTTTTTTATTTAACTTTTGATCTTTTAATTATAACTTATAATTGTTGTAATGTTTTGATATTTGTCTGATTTACTAATTTAATTTATAATTATGGTAATTTTATATAATTATGAATTAATTGTATTGACATGTTATTATATATTTTGTATTAAAAATATATGATAGATATGGTTACAAATGACAATTATTCTTATTTGCCATCTCGCCTTCACCGCCCAGGAAGGACATAGTTTGTTTATCCTATCTCGTGCCGTGCGGTGGTCCGATGGGCGAGAGAGAGGAAGCAGCAGAAGCCCCCTTTCCTCCTGCGGTGGATGGCGAGGAAACCCTCGAATATTTCCAGTGCTCTATCTGCCTGTAAGCCCCACAATCTCTGCTCCCCGTCCCTCTTTTGTTTTCGTTAGGATCTCTTTTGACTGGTGAATGGACATTTGGGCACAGAGATATTGATCTTTAGGTCGTTGTTGTGGTTTCGGTATTGGAAGAAATGCGATTGACATGGACGAGAAGACTAGATATAACCGAATGTCTTGTTGTTGACCGTTTCGGAGGATGCTATGAACGATGTAGATTCTCCGTCGAAGTGGTTTTGCTGTGGTACTCTGTTTGTTTGTGCTGATTCCCTTGAACCTAGGGTGATTTTGGGTCTTCATCCCTCGGGTATTGCAAGCTCTATGTTGAATAGTTTGTAGATTTTGAGAGATCGATTAGTGATTTTTATACAATTAAGTGGTTGACTAGCTGGCCTGAAACACCTGACTTTCTGACTTGATATTTGGCTGTGTTTCAAGAAATATCCCTTGTCGGTATGTTACGGCCCATATCGGTGGAATGTTGGCGTTATATTGGTCTGTATTGGTGGAAAGTGAAACCAGAGCAAAGCTTCTACATTTCGTAACTTAAAATATGTCTCATTGGCTTTCAAATTTTCTCTTGTTTTAGCAAACCTATCACATCAACAAAGATAATGATATTTATAATTTTAATTTATGGAAGTATTTTTCTAATTTTCGATCTTTTTTAAATTTCAGAATGCCTTGTTACATATACACTGATATATATCACATATCCTTAATAATTAAATATATTTAAACTTTGTATTCAAAGACACAAAGATGTGTATTGATGCTTATTCTTATTCATCCTAGAGTCATGGTTTGAAAAACAAAGTTTTTGGTGGATTTTCGTGTTTATCATATTTCCATTGATGTGCGACACACTTCCCATTTTTGAAGGATTGAAGTCTGATATGAAACCGACATTTGGAATCATGCTAGTTGGGTGGTCAAACCAATTAATTTTCTTGATCAATCGACCTGTGAGGCTACTGAACTAATTAATCAATTTTTCTAACAGTGGTTATAATTGATAAATAATTTTGAAGACGTCTGGAACTTTCATGCTGCTTTATTTTCTTTGGATGCGAATAAGATAGGCATTCAAATGTCTAGTTTAGCGTATATCCAGAAAGAGTACTAAAGAATGCCTTTGAATTCTAAGTCTGTTGATTACGTACAGTGCCCATGTAAAATCTGATCAGACATTGTACTAACAAGCAATATCTTGTGAGGGTTATCTATCAAGTTCTATATGTGACCAGTTAGTCACTTTAATGAGTTGGATGCTGGACAACCTGTTAGACTTGTGGATGTGGCTATACTAGTATGCCATCTAGTTTCTAGATAGTTTTGCAAGAGCCAAAATGTGGCACCACACCTAACTCATTCAACAATTTACTTTCTTCTCAAGTAATCCATCCACGAAAGAGACGAGAGATGGGGGAATGATTTCTGCCAAACAGAAGAAGAGGACATGCAAGATAGTCCAGAATTGGTGAAGGAGTATCATGACACAAGATTGGCAAAGTGCTGCCTTTGCTTTTGGTCATCCTTCGTGGATCTAAGGATTTCACCCTTTAGTATTGCACAAGATTACGTGCATAGTATATGAATTGATATATGGGCTCATGATAATCTTTGCAAGAGTAGACGGATATTGAACTAGAAATTTCAGTTTAGGAATTAAAATATTTTTGATTTGGTAATAAAATATCCTCATATTTGACAACTTCAATAAACCTTATTGGAAAAAGGTCACTCTGTATTTTATTTTGATAATAACAAAGTAAATTTCATGAATATATTAATGCATGTGTTTGAGAAATATTTAGCATGCACAAGAATAGTATTTCAAGGACAAAATATGAAGAATGTTACGAGAAGATACATCTGAAGTCAAGGTAAACTCCAAAGAGAAGAGAATTACAAAGGCCATTCTGAAGATTGACGGAAGAATTATGAAGACAAGAAGAAATCAAGAAAATCAAAGGATTATTTTAATCAAAATATATTTGTATCAAAATTAATGTAATTTTTCCTATTTCTTGATGTAATATCTAGGGTTTGTAATGATCTCCCAACCTAAGTCAAAATCCTAGGTAAATAGGGATACTTATAAACCTAATAGGAAATCCTTAGAAAAAATAATGAAATATAGGTTCAGAGTCATTTTCGACATACTGAATTTTGTCGGTATATCGAAATTGGTAAATAGTTAAATGATGGGGTTAACAGCTAACGGAATTTGAACGGTAAATTTTTTAGTGAATTTTGGAATATCGAATATTCCGACTGTTGCAGATTTTCGATCGATCGAAGAAAATCGACATATTGAATCTGTTGTAGATATTTCTTATAGTCGTTAGACACAACTTGAGCTTAATCATTTACTATAAATAGAGTTCTAATTTCCCCCTGAAAAGACACCTAAGCATTGATAGCAAACTTAACTCAATTCCTACCTTTTCAATATTCCCTAGCCATTTGTCTTCATTTCTAAATCTTTGGCCAAAGTGTTGGGAGATTATAGTGATTTGTTGTAAATACAAATTGTAAAGAAGTTCTGCATCAAGTTTCTCCAGATGTGAGAAGGACCTGCGGTTTGCGGCGTTGGCGAGGATTCGTCCAACAAGTAAGTTTTGATTTGAATTAAAGAGAAAATCTCAAGAAAGATTCTTGAAGAGGGGATTAGACTGGGATTGGTCGAACCACTATAAATTTATAGTGTCATCATCATTGTCTCTCATTCCTTTCTTTGTTTGACATTACTTGAATTTCCTTCCATATTTAAACATATTATGAATTACTTGTATAAATTAAAGAAAAGCAAAATCTCATAATTAAATAAGTAAATTCTTTATTCATCTTCTCTTTAGAGAAGCCATTTGATCCAACAAACCTTTTTAAATTGGTTCCTTTTAGGAACCAATGAGATTTGTGCCAAGCACACAATCCTGCTAAGTACTTAGTTTTGCATAACTAAGTGTCAATTTCATTTTATAATTTTGGAATTTGGTGCACATGTTCTTTTAGAAATAATTTGGTTTACTTTTTATTAATTTAATATCATTCTTTCTGATGTTGTAGGGATCTTCTATACAAGCCAGTCATTCTTGGTAGGTGGCGTTACTTGTATGTACCCTATTGTGACGAATTTTCATCATGTTAATATGATTTTCGTTTTTTGCAGCATGTGGCCACATTTCTTGCTTTTGGTGTGTTCACAAGTCCATGGATCATCTTCGAGAATCTCACTGTGCCATATGTAGGCAACCATATAAGCATTTCCCCAGTATATGCCCATTACTACATCATTTGCTTCTCAAAAGAGAACCTGCAATGTACAAAAGAAGAGAGAAGGAAGTTCTTGGTATGCGCTCCTGTCGAATTAAGGCAAATCAACTTAGCGTATGCAACTGTCTGAGTGACTGTGTGATCTAGATATTTTCCTTTTTATTAGGCCATCCATCAGGTTGTTCTTGTTGGTTGACTCTCCCATTCTTATGCTGAATTATTTGCTATAGTTTCATGTGTCTATTGTGGTTTAGCAGACATCTGTGAATATGTATATAAATTGCTCCAGATTTTCTTTAAAAAGTACTGCTTTATTATTATCTGACCAGCACTATTTTAAATTGTATCTTGGTTTTTTTTCTTTTTTAAATTTCCAGAAATTTCATGACATTTTGCCAAATGTTTGTGGTATATACTTTAGCTGTTGTGCAGGACAGCTTGTGAAATCTGTTTTCCACTTGTTCAATGTAGGCTTTTTAGTATACCTTTTTCAGAATTTGTTCTTCAAACTTTGTTATTAATTGCCTCAAAATATGCCAACTACAATTGGGGAAAACCATCTCAAAAATTTGTCTACTTGATTCAATTGCCATTACTTGCTTGTCACAGCTGTGACACATTATAAGGTTGTGTTTGGTTAGATTTTGGCTTATGATTTTTCCACAAATTCTGACTTCTATCCAAAAGCTTACCCACCTTAGCTTTTGGCTTATGTGAAATTTGTATAGCATAAGGTGTGACAGCTGACCGTATTTTTCTCATTTGGTTCACATCCTGACTATAAAATGATTCTTGTCATGTAGAATCTGAATACACAGCCGTCAGCATCAAATGCTTGATTTCTTGGTACCATAATTATGGGGCATGGACACTGTTGCTTCTTTTCCATTAACACGTAGACTATGCAGTAATATCTACAACATGCATAGCCTATTTATTCTTGATTACACTGTTATTATCTCTTGCAAATTTTATACTGTCTGAAGACTGCAATATGCTTTGAAGAGCTATGTCCTCCATATAATTCTAGTCACGTAAGTGCAAGTAAACACTCCTAAGTGTCAATGTTGCTTTTCCTAACTATTTGGTATGTTTCAGAGCAAGAGAAAAGTGCTGGCTATTTCTCACCACAATTTATTGAATGCTTAATAACTGATGAATTCAATGAAAGTAAGTTTTATTGTATGTCTCTTATTCCTACATGCTTTTGTATGTTTAACTATTTGTTTTTTCTATAGGAGATGAAAGCTAGTCCCATAATTTTGCAGAACCTAACCTTGCTTCTGGTACAAAATGCTCTGAGGGCATGGTGGAAAAACTTCTTGTTTCGGATGTGCTATGCCTCGGGTGCAAGGAAATTCTTTTCCATCCAGTTGTTCTTAATTGTGGTCATTGTATGCCTTTTTATAACTCAATGAATATCCTGTTAGTTTGCATCTTCATAGTGCATCAACTTTCTACTGTTTCTCTCTTGATGTAGCATTTTGTGAAGCTTGCATCGTTGACCAAGTGAATGAAAACATCAAATGTCAAATCTGTGAAAGCGTACATCCTGGATATTTGCCTAAAGTTTGTTTAGAACTTGATTACTTCCTGAAGGTTCACTTTCCACAAGAATATGCGCAAAGATTGGCCTTATTTCAGTTTAAAGGAGTACAACATCAATCTAAGGGTCAATCATCTTGTAAGCTTAGACTTGTCTTTTTCTTTTGAGTTTTTGTGGTCTTCATTCTTTTCACACAAATGCTTCATTTTTTGTGGTTACCTCTACTGTTGCCCTTTTTTATCGTGTCCAAACTTGATATGTGAGTTAGTTTGGGGTTTAATATTTCATATATTGTTTCACTAAAATAGTATAGTAGGTTTTTTTTACAACAAGTATTGTTTTCACACTTTACAATCTAGTAGAATTAGTTGTGCCAATTTAGTTGTTTTAATAGTGTTATGAGCTAAGTAGTATTATGGATTATGGGTTCTTTTGTATTAGGGTAATTGGATATCTATTTATCCAACCCTATATATATGTGATATGTAATTCCATTAGAGTAATCTATTATTATTTTTCTTCTTTTATTCCACATGGTAGCAGAGTATAGGTTATTTTAGGGTTTTCTGTCAACATTCGTCTTCTCCGACGCAGTCATGCCTCTCTGGCCACCCTGTCAGCGTTGCCTGAGCCTTTCGACCGCCCCTCCACCTCCGTCAGGATCCCGAGGCCTTTCCTCTGCTGTTGTTAGGCCCGTTAGAAATAGCCATCGGCGCGTCCAGGCCATCTAGGCCTGTTTGTCGACGCCGTCAGGCCTCCTGGCCCTCTTTTCTGACAACGACTGACCGTGCTGCCTCCTCCTTCCTAATCCCTAGCCTCCTTCGATCATTCCTCCACCGGTTCTAACCTCTTCTGTCGTAGGCAGCCTCTCTGGAGAACTAGGACAGGTCGGCGGGCCTGTCCGGTCGCCCTGTTAGGGCTGTTTTACCACCAACAAGCGGGTTGGTGGCTCTTCTTCTCATCCAGTCCATGTGACGGACGGTAAATCCTCTTTTCTACTACTACTGAGGGTGATTTTGTATTGTCCATCTGTTATACTGCATCGTGTGTGTTCTTGGACTTCTATACTATATATTTGGGAGTATTTCTCTACGATTTAGACTTGATGAGACTTGTTTATACTATATATTTGGGAGTTTTCTTTTATATTCAGACCTAATCAGATTTAATTATCATGGCTTCAAGGGAGTCACTTATCAAAAATCTTAGTGGAATTTCTTAAAAACATGATGGAAAGAACTATCTGTTGTGGGTATAGAGTATTGAGACCTTTTTGGTTGCATATCGTAAGATTAGATACCTTACTGAGCCTCCTCCAGATGCCAAAGATAGTATCTATCAAAATTGGTATGTTGATGACCCTGTCATTGTATCCTGGATGGCAAATAGTATGGAATCCAATGTTGCTTGGGGTGTGATGTTTTTGAGACCTGCAAAGAAAATCTGGGACACCTTGAAGTAGATGTATGGCAACACGAAGAATATCTCTCGTATCTTTGAGATATATGAGCAGATTTTCTTACTAGGGATGGGAGACAACTCAGTACAGGAGCACTTTGCTTCATTGCGAGCACTTTTGGATGAGCTCAACATCTATTAGTCCTTGACATTTGATTTTAGTACTATGCATCAATATAAAGAGAAACTTACCGTTGCAACTACAACTCTTTTCTCATATTAGGGGTCAATACTTGGTGTGGATTCTACTCTCAGTTTGGAGACTACTTTCTCTTGTATCCTTCGTATTTCTACTGGCACCTCTACTGCTTCATCTGATCACTCTGTCATGGCTGCTACTTGAGGTCGTGGTCGGAACTTCGGTCATAGTTTTGGACGTAGAAGAGGTCGTGGACGTATGGATGGTAGAGGTCGTACGCCATGTGAGCATTGTAGTTGTACAAATCATCGATCAGACTGCTACTGGGAGAAATTTGGGAAGTCAGACTGGACACAGGTTTCTACTGAGACACAAACTACTCCACCTGCAGTCACTTTTGCTACTAGTGTGTCTTTTGTGACATTCTCACAGGATGAGTATGCTCAGTTTTTTCAGTTCTGTGAGAGTCAGACCTCCATTGCTATGGTGTTGCATGTCACTGCTTTCACCTCAGGTACTTCAGGTTTGTTAGCCTCGAGGGATAGTTCTTGGATTATTGATTCAGGAACATCCTCCCATATGACAGGTAGTCTTGACCTTTACACATGTATTTCCCAATTACCTGACATTAAGTTTGTCTTTATTGTTGATGATAGGACTTGTCGTATTTTTGGACAAGGCACTGTTTGTACCACGTCTTAGTTAACATTAGATAAAGTCCTTTATGTCCCAGAATTTTTAGTTAATCTTTTATCAATTAGTGCTATTACCAAACAACTTCATTGTTGTGTGACATTCTTCCTTTTTCACTAAACGTTTCATGATCTACAGTGGGGAAAAGGATTGGCTTGGGACGTGAGCGTGGTCAAGGAGTTTACTTACTTGTCAAAGATGGGATACCTCAAAGACTTGTGACATTAGCTTCCATAGTCCAGGACTCTCTTGATTGGCATCGTCGCTTAGGTTATCCATCTTTTAAAAAGTTGTAGTAGGCACTTTCCTAATTTTCTGTCTCTTCTTTTCAATGTGAGTCATGTGAGTTAGGTAAGCATCATCGTACTATTTTTCAGAGTCTTCGTCTGGTTTGTAGTCAGAGTCTCTTTGAGTTGATTTATTGTAATGTATGGGGTCCTGTCAAAACACTATCTGTGTCTGGTTATAGGTATTACATTATGTTTATTGATGATTTCTCTAGTGTCTCATGGGTTTATTTGTTAAAAGACAGAGTGTTTTGGATATTGTTAAGAAATTTATTATAGAAGTAAAAAATCAATATTCTATTTGTCCAAAAATACTTCGCATTGATAATACTTTGGAATTCACCCAAATGAACCTTCAAAGTTATTGTGATTCTCTTGGTATTGTTCATCAGACTTCTTGTCCACATACATCTCAACAGAATGGGGTAGTTGAACGCAAACATCGACATATACTTGATGTGACTCACACCATTATGATTGAGATGAATGTTCTAAAACATCCATGGTCTGATGCTGTTCTCACAACTTCATATCTCATTAATCGCATGCCTTCTATTCCACTTAGGGGAGGTTCCTCTGCGACAGTTGCATCCTGATAGAGATCTCTTTTCTCTTTCTCCAAAGGTTTTTGGTTGCATTGCCTTTGTCTAAGATTTAACTTCTAATATAGATAAATGTACTCCTCACTTTATTTGGTGTGTCTTTGTTGGTTACTCTGCACTCAATGAGGGTATCAGTGTTTCATTCCTATCATCGGGAAATATGTTGTATCGACAGATGTTACATTCTTTGAGAGTCGGTCTTTCTTTGATAGTGGTGATTCACCTGTTGAAGGTATTCCATTACCCATTCTTGTAGCGTCTTGTGATACGGAGAGTACTAGCATCATGACTGTGATAGACAAGGCACCTTGCCCTCTACAAGTATATCATCGTCGAAAGCATCCCTCTACAGTCATTACTTCTTCACCTTCTATAGATCTTCAACTCATAGACCTTGACCTGCCCATTGTTCTTCGAAAAGGTATACATGCTTCAACTATGTATCCTATTTCACGTTATGCTAGTTATGATAACTTTCACCTTACTTATCGTACTTTTGCATTGTTTATTGCTTCTGATTCAATACCTAGGAACTACCACAAGGTTAGTATGTTATCATAGTGGAAAGCAACAATGGATGAGGAGATGCAAGTTTTAGTGTCTTGAGGGACTTGGGACTTGGTTCCTAGATCAACAGACACAAATATGGTTACCTGTAGGTGGATGTTTGCTATCAAATATAAGCTTAATGATGAAGTTGACAGATACAAAGCACGTCTAGTTGCTCGTGGATTTATACAGGAGTATGGTGTGGATTTTGCTGTGATTTTTTCTCCAGTTGCAAGGTTGAATTCTATTAGGATTATTCTCTTTATTGCAGTGAACCATTCTTGGAATCTTAGCTAGTTAGATGTTAAAAATGCTTTTCTCTATGGTGATCTCACAGACCAGGTGTATATGAAACAACCTCCTGGATATGTTGCTCAGGAGGATCATGTCTGTTTCCTTAGAAAAGTAATCTATGGTCTCAAGCAGAGTCTACGTGCTTGGTTCGAAAAATTCAGCAGTATCATTGTGGATTATGGCTTTTAACGATGTACTGTCGATCATTCTGTTTTCTACAGAAGCATAGAAAGTGGGTGTGTGACTCTTACTATATATGTGGATGATCTATTTATCACTTGTAGTGATGTTGCAGGAATTCAAAAGACAAGGAGCTACTTACAGGCATACTTCATTACTAAAGACATAGGCAAACTCAAGTATTTCTTGTGTATCGAGTTTTGCTTATACCAAGGATAGATTGATGTTGTCCCAGAGGAAATATGTGTTAGATCTTTTACAGGAGACAGGACTACTAGGTTGCAAACCAGAAAGTACTTCCGTTGATCTTAGTCTGGATTTTTGGGATAGCTCATCACCTCTGTTAGAGGATGCTGGCAAGTACAGGCGGTTAATTGGGAAACTCATTTATCTAACTGTTACACGTCCAAACATTACATACTTTGTTGGAGTACTTAGTCAGTTTATGCAGGAACCAAGAACAATACATTGGTTGGGAGCTTTGCGAGTATTGTCTTACATCAAGAAAGTACTTGGTCAAGGACTGGTTTATAGGAGACATAATCATCTACATATTGAGGCATATTCTGACTCTAGTAATGCAGGAGATATGAGAGATCGAAAGTCTACCTCTGTTTATTGCACTTATGTTAGAGGAAATTTTGTTACATGGAGTAGCAATAAGTAGAATGTTGTTTCTAGATCCAGTGTTGAAGTCAAGTATCGTTCCATGACACAAACTGTTTGTGAGATAATGTAGTTTCGTTCATTCTTGACTGAGTTAGGATTCTCTGTCTATGTACCTATGAAGACGTACTATGATAATCAGGCTGTTATTCATATTGTTAACTATCCAATCTTTCATGAACACATCAAACATATTGAGATGGATTGTCATTATATCCGAGACATGGTGATGCAAGGAAAAATCTCTCCTTCTTATAGGAAGTCCTCAGATCAATTTGCAGATATCTTCACTAAAGGATTGAGTGTAGAGCCTTTTGAGGCACTTTGTACCAAACTGGGTATGATCAATATATATATTCCAGCTTGAGGGGGAGTGTTATGAGTTAAGTAGTGTTATGGGTTATATGGGTTCTCTTGTACTAGGATAATTGGATATCTATTTATCTAACCCTATATATATGTAATATGTAATCCCATTAGAGTAATCTATTATTATTTTTCTTATTCTATTCCACAAATAGCTTATGAGAATCCTCTATTTCTCAAACTCCATTTATTTATTTGTATAACCTGGTAGACTTGTAACTGCAACGCCTTGCTTGGTATGGGACGAGTGAGGAAAGAGTATTATCCTATGTCTTGTATGAGTGACCTGAGAAAGGAAAGAGTTATCCATGAGATGGAGAGACACTTGTGACAATAATAAAGTAGATCCATCAAAGGCTTTTTTTTTTTGGCTTGGGGGGGGGGGCGCATCAGTGAGCTCTATGAGTGAAGGTGTATGATTGGTTTCAAAGTTTATAAGAACCTTAGGTCAAGCATTTCAAACTTAGGGCAATATTCGTGTAGATTCTTTATAAGGTACTCCTCTCTGCCCACTAAGCAAGGCCAAAAGTGTAAAATGTTTGTAGGTTAAAGCAAACAACTCCTTTTATTGGCCAAGTCTTAGTGTCGTCACAAATGGTATCAAAGTTGAAACTTCTTTAGTAGGTGCTGTTTGGGAACATGCCAAATGGAAGCTGGTGGGTTTGTGACACCTTGCTCAGCATATCACTCAATTCATGGAGAAAAATTGAGGAATGGCAGTTACAGTGGCCATCACATTACCCAATTCACGTTTTATTAGAAGAGTCTCGTTAAATTATGAACACTGTTATTGTTTTAATTATTCCATATTATTCTTTACTTTGATGCAACTATCATTGTATTAGTTTACCTCTTGTTTTGAGTTAGTTACTGTCTTTCTTAAAGTATTTAGCATTCAGTGTTGCACATTTAATGGCATGCACAGCTATTTAGTAGATATTTGACAGTGGATTGACATAGATATTGAGTTTTGACCCTTTTTGGATGTCTTCTTCCTCCCTTCCCTAACGTTTCTCTTCCTCTACTTCTCTTCCATTCTTGTGCTACATCAGTAGAACTATGACCTCACAAGCCTGTTCAATGTTTAGGGATTCAAGAAAATGAATGGTGTTGTTTGAACTTTCTTCATAATCTGGAGTCACTTTATCTTGATTTTCATGTGTAATGTGTTCACTTTGAATTGAAGTGATATTGATCAATTGATCAAGGTACCTCACCAAATGAAAACAAGGGTAACAAGGCATCACACACTGTGGGGTCGTGCAATGGAATGATATTATTAGATGAGGATTTGCCAAATATTCATCTCGGAGTTGGTTGTGACACATGTGGGGTAAGTTCTTTCTTGTGTTGGTAATTTCATAGAATGTTAATGCCACTTAAAAATGTTATTGAATGTTCTGACTATGTAAGTTACAATCCATACATCTGTCCTCATTTTTCTTTATTTAATCTATCAGGAAGCATCTATACCAATTCTGTTGCTGTAAATTTCTATAATGAAAGAATTGTCGAAATCACAAGGTTATATAAAGTAGAAGAATAAAAAAATAGGATATGCATTAACTATGAAGATCACATTCTCTTATATAGAGATTAAGCATGTTGTACTAGTAGGAATTCTTATCAAGTAGGGATACATGAATCTTATCTAGGATGCACAAATATAGACGAACTTAAAATAGATAATACACAATCCTACTTCTACTCTTACATTCCCCTCAGGCTAAAGCATAGATTTCAACCATGCTTAGCTTGTCACAAAGTGTAAAAAAAGGGCTTGCCTTACATGGCTCTAGTGAAAACCAGATTTTCAATTTCAATGTGCTTACTCCTTTGCTAAATAGATAAAGCAACAGATCTTCTTTCTCATCACAACCTTTGCTAAGTGGCAAATCAACTTCAATGTGCTTACTCCTGAGGAAAATCAGATTACTTGCAATGAGATTGACAGCTTGATTATCACAATGGTATAGTCTTTGGATGAGGAACCTTTGTATCAAAATCAGTCAGCATGAGCTTCATTTGTATTAGTTCAGAAGCAGTATGGGCCATGACTTTATTTCCACAAGAGACCAAGCAACAACTGCATCCTTCCTTCTTACTGCACATTACTACAATAGCTAGAACTAGACTATTCATTCCTCTAGGAGCCTACACGATTGACATCAAATTAACCTACACTATCTTGATGACCCGGACAGCTGAAAAAACGTTCTTTGCCCCTCTTATATATCTCAAGATCTGAGGAGCAGTTTCCCGGGCAATCTTTTTGGGATTCTCCACAAAGTGGCTAACAATTCCCACAACAAAAGCTTTATCTGGACGGGTTATCCTAGGATTTATCAAATTCTTGATTAGGTGCCTACATCCAGTCCTGTCTTCGAACACCTCTAAGCTCTTTGTGCCATAGAGAAGGCTTAGAGTGGTGTTTCATCGGTGTAGCTGCAAGAAGATCATGTAACGTTCTTTCTTTGAGAAAGTACAATCCTACTTGTCTACCATGATGCACCTCAATCCTAAGTAAGAATCGTAATACCCTTGGTGATGAACAAACTCTTGAAGTACTACCTAGTATCCTTAATACCCCAAGTAACACTATCAAAGATGCTGGACATGAATAGGTGTCATTTATATGATATATTTTCATTATTATTAAAACAATGTTTGACTTGCATGTGTTAAGCGTCTAGCAGTCATTCCTTGTGAGAACAAGATCAAACTCAAACTTTGACAATTGGGTCCTGACCGATGAGTGGTAGAACCAGGCATGATAATAAAGTAATAGGGGACATTGTGCAGGCATAGCCACTGGCAAAAGCATGATTGAGGGCTTTATACTTCTGTATGTAATTTTTCAATTGGACGTTGATTGGCTCTTCCTGCAGCCCCTCTTGTTTGGCTTAGAAAATTTGTGACGAATTTAGGAAAGATAGCTTCACCTCTGACAGTACTGTTGAAGAAAGATGTGTTTAATTGGGAGAATTTGCCAATGGTGTCAAACAAAAACTCAATCACCCGTGCTTTAGCTTTATCAGACGTCTCCAAACTCTTCATTGCTTCGTTCACTGGTTGGGGCTAATATCTTGGAAATTACAATTGCTGGGGTCCCCAAAAGGGAACTCTTCTTTTTCCGTCAACCCTGAAAAGAGACCTTCACAGCTGAGTTGATACTTGGTACCCTGATGCACTTCTGACTGTAGGGAGCCTGAAAACTTGCTTTGCTTGATAGTTGAAAATCTCTCTTTTTAAGGGAAGTAGACAGAGTAGTCATGCTACTACCTAAGGAAGCAACTTGCCCCTCAAGTTGGTTCTTAGGCCTGCCAGGCCTCTTACAAGCGAGCTTTGTACGTACTCCTGGAAGATAAATTGAATTAGATGCGCATATTGACAAGACTTTTGTCACATCATCACTCACATCAGGTCCTTTCATAGTTAGTTAGATTGAGCTACCTACTAGTTGGCCCAGTACAAGCAAGATGAAAGGAAGGGAAAAAGAAGGTTAGCGGAGAGAACTTCAACACCTCAAGTGGGAGTTTTTTTCTGAAGAGAACTTTCCTTATCTTGCTTAAGACTCCAAAGGCAAGGTGAGCGATGAAACTAACCTAGTTGGTGAAGTTATGACCATAGTTTTAAATGTCGGACATCCCACTCTCATACAAGCAGACCATCGTTTTAAAGTCCATGGAAAGGGACAAAATACTTTGAATTTCAATTTGAAACTTTAGGATAAGTTAAAGAAAGAATCTACATCGAAGGCTACTTAGATCCACTTTCTAAACATAAATTACATTAAAATACACTACATTGATTTAATATAAACATACTGAAACATAAATAGTACCTTAAAATGCTTAATAAATGTATAAAGCATATCTAAAAATGCTTAGTATATCTTTAAAATGAAAAGTTCTCACAATGTTTAATGTGAAAATAAAATAGAGATGAGAGAATACCTAAGTGTTGGAGATATAAAGTCTTATTAAGAATTACTCGGAGATATTGTTACTTTGCTGAGTCCATAACAAAGGAGAGGAGCAACTAACAACAGAGAGGAGAAGTTGCAACTAGCAATAGAACTTGTGTCGACCATGTGAGCTTATAAACAAGTCGTGTTGGTCAACTTGGGTCCTTTATAGTGTAAAAAATATCTTATGTCGACCGACTCGGTCAACACAAGTCAATTTGGTTGACGCGGGCCACCAAAATCTAGAATATTTAGACATTCATGCACATATCGTGTCCATATATTAGGATTCCTATAAAACTCTTTTATGTTAGAGAGCAAGGATAGAATACAAGTTGGAATCCTAATCAAGTTGGCATACATGAATCATAATTTATTTAGACTTTAGTGAATAAATAGAAATAGTTATCTAAAAAAGGGACTAATAATAGTAATTAATCCTATAATTCCACTCTAACGTATATGCTATCCATTGGCCCTCCAAGTTAATACATCAAAAAAAGAAGATAACTATGTATGATTTCTTTATAGTTTTGTGTATATTAAATATCAAGGCTGTTCTTATTTTGGGGTTATCTATTGCAGCTCTTAAGCTTGTGATGTTGTACACGAGTGGTGTTACCTATGCCCCCAGCAGGCTCTCTTGTTCTGCATTTTATCAAGCCCTCTGTTGGCTCCCAAAATTAATTTGCCAGTCATTTAAGAAAAATAACTGTTTGACTGCTATTTAATAAAAACCACTGTTGCATATTGCACATTATTATTTCATATTTAGCTTGTCATGATTTTGTATTTTAGCTAGAATATTTGAACAGTCCAATGAGACTCTACATTAGTCCACAGTCAATATGATTGTACATTAATTGTTAACTCTTTGATTTTTCATGAATGGTTAGATGTGATTCTTTTCTTCCTTTTTTTTTCTTTTTCCTACACACATTACAACGATAGGATAGCAATCTAATAGTAGTTGACCCTTCTTGCATAATTTATTAGTTGTGCACTAATGTACAACTTCATTTTGGTAATATTTGAAATTGAATTTAAAGTTTCACTTAAGTAGCAATCTGCTTGGGTTCTGACCTTCGGTCATTCCCACCATTAATGTTCCATTTTTTGTTTTCTTTCTTTCAAATATAACGGCATTTCTGTTAAGTGTTGTATCTTGTATGAGATACTGGTTCTCTTTATTTTTTTCCATTCACCTGCATATGAGATGCTTTGGTTGTTTAGTTGATTCTGAAAGAATGATGGTTGATCTTTTCTGGCTTAATTATGCAGATGTATCCCATAATTGGAAAGAGGTACAAGTGCAAAGATTGCAAGGAGACAATCGGTTTTGACCTGTGTGAGGCATGTTACAACACCTCCTCCAAGCGCCCTGGCAGATTCAATCAACAGCACACACCAGACCATGCTTTCATTCTTGACGATTCTCAGTTGCTAGCAAAAATATTGCAGGGCAGTGTTTGAAGGCGAAGAAGATCAACATGATCTTCTTGTTTCTGAAGGCGATGAAGCTCAGAATGACAATTCCTGCCCCTGATTTGTGTCTTCTGCTGATCCTGTTGCAATTTGTTACGTGGGATTTTGACGAAGGTTGCTAGTAGATAATTACAAGAAAGAGCGAAAGATCAATCTTTGTACTTGTAATTGTGAGAAACACACTTTCTTATCTTGTTGAGAAATTTGCTGCCCTACTAATCCAGAACTGTGTTAGCCGTTTTAGGTTTAAGGCCTTGAGGGCATCAATAGCCGAACAAGTCCACTTGATTTATCAAAAGTGTTCGATCCATTTGCCTTGTTTGGGATGGGGCTGCATAGAACATTAGGAAGGCAGCTTCGTATCATTGGATCCCACATAGTGCAGCCGTTAAAGGCTAAAATTTCTGCGCCACTGAGTCTGGATTATGCAAGTCCTAGAGTGAGTCCCGGGATGACAAAAGGTAATCCATTTGATTGGCAAATATATAAGAATAAATTTAGAGTAGCAATGTCTGCATAGACATGTTTGTTGCAGAACGATTTCTTGCCTACTTTGAACGTCTCCTTCATTTGTAACAACACATCATACGAAGCCTTGAAATGGGTAAACTAAAGTTTGATTTTGAAGGCCTCTTATTCTTATCATGGTTGCGGAATATTGTAAGAAACAATGTAAAGTTTATATTTTAATAAAATGAGCAAGTTTAGAGAACAATTCAAAATATAAAATTGCTGCGTGCGTTAGTGGTCTGTTTTTTCATTCCGTTGAAACGTGAATTCAGAGAGGTCGGGGGTATTTCTTTCGTCTTAAATCTGCAAAAGTTGAGTTCTATTGTAATTTGAAATCCTGTAATTTGGACTATTGTAATTGATTCAGTGGTTAAACGATACGTTTTTATTTTTAACTTAACAAAAAGTCACTAAAATTTGAATAAGTTAGATAATTAAGTTAGAAGCCTCGAAAATATATTTAATATGTGGAAATTATCAACCTTGTAGATCATTATCTACAATTTGGATTTTTAAAATTGAATAATAAATCATGATATATATTAGTTTTTTAAAGTTAATAGAAAAACATTGAATTTATTTAAAGTTAAATTGTCAAGCTAGAAATCTTGAAATAACTTTGACTTTTTTTTGATAGACATTGTAGATCAATGCGTGTGATTTTGGATTTTTCATTTGATTATTGGATCATGATTTCTAATGGGAACTCAACAAACATGAGAAGAGACTATGGGTCCGTTTGGGAGAGCTTTTGGGAGCTTCTAGGAGGTTAGGATAATAGATTTTAGTATTTTTTAGGTAAAAGAATTAATATAAAATATTAGAAGTTGTAACTTTAGATACCTTGATTTTGAGGTGACCCAGGAATGAGTGTCCTTATGTTGCTTTGGATGTGATCAGTCCTTAAATCGAGCCCCAAACCCACTAGCCAGAGCCCCAATCAGACATTTGTGAGCTGGGTGGGCGCACCAAGGTGGCGCACCAAGGTGGCTCACCAAGCAGGCGCCCAGTTCTGGCTGCTGACCTTCCATCTCCCGGGCTGTTACTCTTGCAAACGAATGTGCCAACGAATATTCGAGGCTTTTCGTTTGCAAGACCCCTTTGTAACCTCCCTAGAGACCACTATAAAAAGGCCCCTAGAGCAGCCATTCGAAGACACCCATTTTGCAAGAGAGGAACCTTTCTTTTGCAAGAGAAACACAATCTTTGGGAGGAAACTCTGGTGCTGAAATCTGAGAACAGATCTGCAC
>JAMKQA010036796.1:0-28822 GCA_024699735.1 Posidonia australis | reverse complement strand
CCTAATTTGAATTATATTCACTATTAATTTTTAATCTAAAATTTAACGGTTAGAATTTAACAAAATATGTTGAATGTTAAGACCTTTAAATCAAGAATCAATAGTTTTTTTAATTTAAATGAAAATTTCAGTATGTATTTATGGATATCTAATAAGTATATCTATACGGTTATTTCTTCTTCCTTATGTCTTTATGAAAAATAAAAAGTTGCCTACATACTCCTTATATGTAGGCACCTACATAAAAAATGTCCCCATCAAAAAAACTGTAGTCAGGCCCTCATTGTTTCATGAAAATACACATCACAAAAATCACAGAAAAATGAGCCCTCTGGTTTGTGCAAATTTCATTGTTGTAGTCCAAACAACTAGTGGGGCCCATCAAGAGAAGAATATCCAAAGTTTTTTTTTGTTAACGGTTTAGATTAAATTTTTTGATTACCCTTGGAATCGAATCTGGGAGGTAAGGCGAGTTTTGCCTTCTCCAAGTCACTGTGACAATGAGGCATTGTCAAAGAATATCCAAAGTTTCAAGAAGAAATTCCTTTAGAATTAGCTTCAAAGGCTAAAATACAATTTACTTAATAAAATTGTAGATAAACCCTCATGCATGAGAAACGTTCGTCAAAATGACATTGTCAAGTGTGAATTTTACCTACATGATCTTGTAAACTGAGAATTTGCCAAAGAAGTCTGACAAATTGATGATATTGTAGCTCCATCCAAAGTTCATGTGAAAATTACATCTAGGTCTCTAACCTTTTGAAAACTTACATAGCTAAGATAAATATCTCACACCTCCACTCACAATGAGCTAGGGGGCTTTGTAGAGTATTCAAATCACCATGAGTTGGGAAAATTGTAGTTTTTCCCCATACTCCCATAAAAATTGCACACATTGCTGGAAAAGTTTCTAAGCATGCCAAGAAGTTCTGGGTTCTGCTCCAATCTAAAGGATTCATTCCTTAGCATTGCACAGAGCAGCAAGTTATCCAAGCATGTAGAGAGTTTCATTCCATACACTTTTGAAAATTGTAAAACAACCATTTGAACACTTTGTATTCTCTTGTTTACATTGGCAATTAAACCTTTGTTCAGCTTCCGAGATCTCGACTCCCAAAGACACCTTTTTCCCGACTTCGCTTCGAACAAACGTAGTTCTTGTCTTCCTAGTTCTTGTTCTGAAACGGCGGAACTCAAAGACACCTTTTTCTCTACTTCGCTCCGAACAGACGAAGTCCTTATCTTCTGGATTCTCATTCCGAAGGGACAGAACTCAAAGCCACCTTTTTTCCCTCGACCTTGCACAGACAAGTCCTTGTCTTCCTGATTCTCATTTCTAAAGGACGAAATTCAAAGACGCTTTCTTTTGAATTCACACTAGATGGACGAAGTCCTTGTCTTCTTGCTTCTTGTTCTGAAAGGACGAAACTCAGAGCCATTCCTTTCTAGCTTCGCATGGAACGAATGAAGCCGATCTTTGGGTTGATAACCCAAACTATTTGAATGACATCGACATCTATTCGGTTGATATCCGTCATGTGTCAGGTTGGCAAGTCTGATATCTTGCCATGCCCCTATTTTCATTCAAGTTGGCAGCCCGAGTTACCCGATCAATGGGTCAGTTAACTCCACTCGCCATATCTCGGTCGGTAAGTCCAAAACTTACCATATTTCGGTCGGTAAGTCCAAAACTTGCCATATTTCAATCAATGAGTCCAAAACTTACCATATTTCTTGGTCATTGAGTCTGAAACTTGCCATATTTCGATTGGTAAGTCCAAAACTTGTCATATCTCCAACTGACAAGTCCAATATTTTGCAATATCCCTTTCGATTTCTTTTCTCAATGATTAGAATCGTTGGTGCCTATTTTGGTTGGTACCTCAAACTACCCAAATGACATTCGTTATCTGTCACTTTCCGTTGGCAATCTAGATTAGTTTGCCATGCCCCATTCTTCTTTCAAGCTAGTACCCCAAACTACCTGATTGACACCCGTCAAAGTGTCTACCTTTCGGTCGACAGGTCCGATATCCTATCATGCCCTTATCTTTTACAAGCTCGGTACCCCAAACTACCCGATTGACAACTGCCAAAGTGTCTACCTTTTCGATTGATAGGTCCGATATCTTGTCATGCTCCTTTTCTCTTTTGGCCTGATAACCCAAACTATCTGATTCATAAGTCTGATAACTTAGTGTCTTTTGATTTCAACATTCAATTTATTTTTTTGATAGATTGCTACTCTTGGTGTATCCTCCAAAAATAGTGATCGTCCTAACATTTCTCGTTCTCCCATGGACATGGGCGGGGTGTCCTGTCAATCCTAAACATCGGTCTCATTTACCCTCGACCTCACTCAAGGAGGGGCATCTGTAGATACCTTGGATTTTACAATTAGGTTTGGATGGATCGAGAAGAGACAATGTGAGCTATGGAGCTGCTAAGAACAATCACATTCACCAAAAACACCTCAATAACATTCACCAATCTCCCGAAGCATCTTGAAACCCACAAGTGTCACTCATCTTAGCCTTTGGCTACCAATTGGTCCTTAAAAGGTTGGTCAATGGGCTCAAGGTCTGTTTGACTGACTGTTATTGAGCCAAGCGGTATCTTCAATCGGTTATATGTGGCGGGGTCCTCAAGCGTGTGTTGTCAGCAGAGATAAGTGGCAAAAGTGGTCGGCGAAATGCCCTATTTTAGTGCTAAAGGGTGAAGAAGTATCCCTCTCCATATAATTGCTTGAACTTTTGCTGATGGCGGCTAGGATTGAGTCTAACCTCGTTCTTATGACCTCCAAGGACCATTGTGCCCTTAATTCAGCAGCAAATCCACCGGAGGAAGCCCTTGAAGATCATCGTCACTGTCAACCCTTCGCCGTTACACATCAACGATCTCTATTTGAGTTCTCTACTTATTTAAACCCTTCAGCGCCACTTGAGAGGGATCATCGCCACCATTGCCATCAGCTCCTACAATTCTAGCGCAAGTGCTCCACTCCCTAGCTTTCCAACTCTAGCTCCGTCGATCATCCAGCAGCATCAACGACGTAGCAAATCACCTCTAGGTAAGCTCCTACCTCTGATATCTCATTGATTGCATCCCTGTACGCATCCCAAGTTGCGTCATCATCCTCCTCCTTCTTCCTCTCTGACGATCACCTAGATCGTAGGACGTTGGATTCTCCTTCGCCTACGGTGCACACAAGCTCTGAATGAGGCCCTTGAGCTTTGGTTTCAATGTGCGTACGTCGAAGAGACTTCCTTTCTCCTCCATCTTTACTAAGAAGTTCATGTCTACAAGCGACGTCAGAACTTGACCGAAACGAGCGGCGGCAGGCTGAAGGAGGTTATTGTGTGTAGTTTTCTTCTTTCTCATCGAGACTTTCACTTTCCTCTGGACCTTCTCCTCTGTTTCTTTACTTCTCTGAGCCTCCTCGAGCCTTCATGACGCTCGCTGGCCTCCATCGACGGTGCCCTGTGTAATTTCACCAACGAGTAGAAGGGAGGAATGGTCTAGGACATCATCTGAGGATCAAAGCTTGCAAAGACACTCCTCACGACTTGTACTCACTCATTGGAGCTCTAGACTTTCCTCTTTTAGTCTCATCGTAGCTCTGCCAATATCATCATCGCCAGCCAGAGTCTGCAAACCACCTCTCCAATGAGGTAGACGGCGGAATGGATCCAGTGAACCATTCCTTCTATTAATTGCATGAAAATGTTTCGTCATGACTCCTCTTGCTTCTCCGGTCAATCTCAAAATGATCCACACCGATTTGATTGCGAATTCAACCGAAGTTTGCCGTCTGAACTGATGAAGGACCACACGAATCCCGATGACGACAAAGGTTGGCAAGGAGATCCGATGAGAGCCTTAAGAGGTTACAGGCAATGATTTCAACTAATGGAATCAGTTAGCGAAAATCATTGGCGTGGGACCCAAGAATCTAGACAGTTGCAATCAATTCTTTGCTTCTTGGTTTGATCTCTCTTTAGTTTCTTGATCTCTATTTGATTTCCCTAGCCATCTTTAACCCATCCTAGGGCATACAATAATTTGACATGAATTGCCAAAAAGGCCCTTCTCCTATGGGGTTCATTAGTTTTCGCATTGTATTCCAATTTTCATGAGTTTTTACGATTTTGATTTTTATTGGAATTTTATCTCCCAAGGGCGTGTATTAATTGACATGTAAATGCCTACATCGACCTAATGCGGATTATTTTTCCACTTTGGACTTTCACAAGTATTTTCCAATTTCCGCTGTTTACGTGGCAGTTTCCGAATATTTTTTATCTTTACATGATTTTTCCATTGCCTACATTGTCAGAGCAGCATTCTCAATGCCTACATTATCCCTCAGATTACTTTTCTTATTGTTTCCCTCTCATTCAGTTTTCCATGGAGATTTACGTTATATTTTCGCATTCATATTAGGCATATGCATCAGAAAGTAGACTGGCATGCACACACTTAGTTCAGGAGTAAGCAGTTAACCTTGAAAGATCGATTTCTCGGGCGTATGAGGGTGCCTAACACCTTCCCCAAGCGTAACTAGAATCCTTACCCATTCTCTGGCTCGCACTAATTTACGTGCTACATCCATTAGGCATAGCACACACATGTGTTTTATTGCATTATTTCTTTTGAGTTTTCTTTGTGTTTGGTTTTTCTCGTTTTTCCATTAAAATACTAGGTGACAACTCCTTTTTCTTATCCTTCTTTGGTGTTTCTGATTTGAGTCTCCTTCCTTGGATTCACCATCTTCGTTGTAACTATATCGGGATTCTTCGTGTGTTTTCACACACGAGCAATCGGGCGGTCCCACCGACATGGTCACAACGTTGTGCACAGATGACAACTCTGGTGGTAGATCCAGCCTAAAAGCAACCTCACCTACCCTTTGTGTGATCTGGTATGGGCCAATATAGTAGGGACTCAACTTCCCATGCTTCCCAAACTTCATCACGCCTTTGGTCAGTGACACCTTTAGGAAAACATAGTCTCCCACCAAAAACTTCAGCGGTCTCCGCCTCTTATCGGCATAGCTCTTCTGCCGACTCTGTACAACCACCAGCCTACTACGGATCAACTCCTCCTTTTTCGCATACAGCTACATAATCTCATGACCAAGCAACTATGTTCATCCATTTCGCTCCAACACACAAGCGATCTGCATGGCCTACCATACAATGCTTTGTATGACTCCATCCCAATGCTCGACTGGTAGCTATAGTTGTAGGGGAACTCAATCAATGACAAGTGGTCCTTCCAACTTCCTTGCAGATCCAAGGCACATGCTCTGAGCATATCCTCTAGCGTCTAAATGGTCCTCTCTATCTGACTGTCCAACTAAGGATGAAATACTGTACTGAAATTGAGCATCGTGCCAAAAGCTTCCTGCAAAGTCCTCTAAAACCTTGAGATAAACCTCGTATCTCTATCCAACACAATAGACATAGAACACCATGCAACCAAACAATCTCAGACACATACAACTCTACCAGTCGATGCATCGGGAGATTCACCCGGATTGCCAAGAAATGCGAGGACTTAGTCAGACGATCCACGATCACCCACACAATGTTGTTCTTTCTCTAAGTACGTGGCAAACCAGCCACGAAATCCATGGAGATGTGTTCCCATTTCCACACGAGAATGTCCAATGGATGCAAGGTCCCTCCGAGTCTCTAGTGCTCTGTCTTGACCAGCTGGCAAGTTGTGCACCTCGCCACATGGTCAACAACATCACCTTTCATGCCAGGCTACCAAAAATTCCTCTTCATATCCTAATACATATTCGTACTCCCTGGGTAAATGGTGTACTTAGACCGATGAGCTTCATCCATCAATCTTTGCCTGGCCTCCTCATGCTAGGGCATATACAAGTGTAAATCATATCTCAAGTCTCCATATGTCCCAACAGAGAAATGAGGCTCTCCACCAACCTCCAGCTTCTCAAAGATAGCTTGAATAGAAGATTCCAACTACTGACAGGCAACAATGAATTCCACCAACTTGGAGCAAACAGACAGATGGCCAGCCAAGCGCCAATCGTTCCCCTAACTTGTCTTCTAGGCCTGCAACCCACTAGATCCTCCAACATGCTCCACTCCTTAACCATCAAACTCGCCATCACATGCATACGCAGACTCAGAGCATCGACGACCATGTTGGCCTTCCTAAGGTGGTAGGACAGACTAATCATAGTCCTTCAAATACTCCACCCACTTACGCTGCCGTAAGTTGAGGTCCCTCTGAGTGAAAATATACTTCAAACTCTGATGATCAGTGAAGACCTTGAACTATTCTCCATACAAATAGTGTTACCAAAGCTTTAGACCAAACACTATGATAGCCATCTCCAGATCATGGGCAGGGTAGTTGTTCTCGTGATCCTTCAGCTGGCGAGAAGCATAGGCTATAACATTGCCATGCTGCACTAAAACACAACCCAACCCCACACCACTGACATCACAATACACCATGAAGCCACCACTTTCGGAAGATAGAGTCAACACAGGAGCAGAAACCAAACGAACCTTCAACTCATTGAAGCTCGCTTCACAGTTATGATCCTAGTAGAATAGGACTGCCTTCTTGGTCAACTCCGTCAAAGGTACGGCTATGGAGGAGAAATCCCTAATGAATCTCCTATAAGAGCCCGCCAAACCCAAGAAGCTTGGGATTCCATCACCGTCTTGGGCCTTTCTCAACTACTCACTGCCTCTACCTTAGTAGGATCCACCCTAATGCCTTCTCTAGAAATCAAATGGCCGAAGAACATGACTTCACTCAGCCAAAACTCATACTTGGAGAACTTAGCATACAACTGATGTCGCCTCAGAGTATCTAACACTGCCCTCAAGTGTAAGGCATGAGTCTCTACATCCAAGGAATAGACCAAAACATCATCCACAAACACCACTACAAATTAGTTTGGAAAAGCACTAAAGATCCTATTCATCAAGTTCAGAAACGCAGTCGACAAATTGGTTAAGCCAAATGGCATAACTGTGAACTCATAGTGCCTGTACCACGTCCAGAAAGCAGTCTTCTGAATGTTTGAGTTTCGTATCCTTAACTGGTGATACCCTGACCTTAAATTAATCTTCGAAAACATAAAAGCAGACTATAACTGGTTGAACAGGTCATCAATACGAAGCAAGGGATACTTGTTCTTCACTGTGATCTGGTTTAGCATTCGATAGTCGATATACAGTTGAAGCGAACCATCCTTCTTGTGAACGAACAAGATAGACACTCCCCATGGAGAAAACATAGGCTTGATAAAACCCTTATCCAGTAACTCCTGCAACTAGGTCTTGAGCTCCCTCAACTCCGCTAGTGCCATACAATAACAAGGCTTCAAGATAGTACCAAACCCTGGAATCAACTTGATCGAGAACTCTACCTCCTTGTAAGGTGGCATGCCAAGAAAATCGTCAGGGAACATGTCAAAATATTCACAAAATAAAAAGATATTGTGAACACCCAATTCAATAGAAGTGGAGGTAACTATGCTAGCTAAATACCCCACACAATCCTTAGCCAGCAATTTGTAAGTCTTTATTGCTGAAATGACAAACTTAGGCTCACCCTAACACACACCTTGCACAAAGATGGTACCACCTCCAGAAGACCCAAAATATACCCTTCTCCGGGCACAGTCGATCAAGGTGAACTGTTGTACCAATCAGTCCACACCGAGTATCACATCGTACTCCTGCATGTCCATAATTATGAGGCTGACATCAAACTCTCTATCGTTCAGCATCAAACCGATAGACCACAAATATTTCCAACCTAAACTATGCTCTCCCAACAACATTACCACATTGAGATGAAAGACTAGCCTAGCTGACCTATCCTTCATCTCTGCCATAAAAGATTCAAAGACATAAAAGAAAGAACTCCCTTAGTCAAATAATATCTTGGTCATCCAATCCACTACAAGAAAGGAACCTAAATAGCCAAGCATAACAACATAAACAACATCCACATATCAAACAGTTGTCCAAATTACAAAAGGGATGACAATAATTACATAGAGGGTTATACAACACCACTACTCATCCTTACCCTCTACTAGATCTCTCGAAGGTCCTGCATCAGGGGCTAAAATAGTGAACACTCGTCCCTTCATCAGCTGTTATAGTGTGCTTCCTGCCATCTTGGGAAGATCCAGGCAGAACTTCTGGATATGCCCTAGCTTCCCATAGTTGTAGCACACCCTCGAATCCAGAGCCCGCCGCGAACAAGGACAACTACTATCAATATGGCCCACTTGACAACACTGGTAACAATGATTCCCATAGGGAGCACTAATACCTGTCTGACTGAAACCACCACCATTGTGACCAGCAAAACTATGCCGGCCTGTAGAGAAACCACCAGACTTTCCTTTCCTCTTCTTCCCCGGACTACCCGAATCACTAGAACTCAGCATATCAGAGAAAGAGAATCGGGAAGTGAAAGAAGACTTACCCTTCCCTTGGGAATAGCCCTTGTTATACCTCTTGTATTTCTCCTTGAAGTGGATGGCCATTCCAACCATATCCACCACCGTCTAGCACCAGCAACCCATCACCTTTAGCCTCAGTCCTAGATTCAAGCCATCTAAGAATCCCTGCACTCGTTCCTACTTTGAGGGATAGGTAGGAGAGAAACGCTCCAAACGGGCAAAAGCAGCTTCATACTCAAACACAGACATGTTGCCCTGTTCCAAGTTCCGGTAATCTCAACTAAACTGCTCTTTCACATAATAGGGGAAGTACTTCTCATAGAAGGCTACCTCGAAGTCCTTCTACTTGATACTAACAGTAGTCGAGTCTGGGAACTTCAGCTGCTTCACTGACTTCCACCACTTATCTGCCTCATCTTCCAACAGATAAGTAGCCAGCCACACCCAATGCTCCTCTGGACACACTGTGCTATCCAACATCTTCACCACCCTCTCTAGCGAAGCCTCACTCTCCTCAGCACCACCCTTGCCTCGAAACGTTGTCAAACAGAGCTTACTCAGCTGCTGCAGCCACAGGTCACCCGACAAATCACCACAAGTGCTTTTGCCAAGGCATAGGAGATTCCATGCGCCATGCTCTGCAGTTCAGCACATATAGCCTTCCATCCACCACCTTCACGAGGCTTAAATTCTTCAACAAGGGCCTTACCCCTACGGTCATGACCAAACATCCTACAATAAGAGAGGAGCAAAATACCTACACAACAATTAAAAACAACAAGCAAAAAACATGGAGAAAACCAACAGGTGCAGACAACACCATGCATGTAATCCAATGAAGTCTCTAAATCGAACACCTTGGGCTAGTGCAACCTAGTGAATTTAGTACTCTAATACCAAATCTGTAACGACCTATATCACTACAACACAAACACATTAACCTAAATAATTTCAACATAATTTAAAACTAAATTACAAGAAATTAAAGGCTAATCTAAAGCATCTAAACTACCAAAAAGCTACCCAACACACTCTCCACGAAAAACCCGGAAAACAAAACCAAATTTTTCTCTTTAAAATCACTTTGAAATCATTTTTCGCCAAATCCACCAAGCCTCATAAATTGGGCCCAACCAACCAAAGTCACAAACCACATTTCAAAACATTTTATCCATTCTCTTCTGGAGTCACAAACTTACAAGAAAATCATTTGTATATCAAAACTAGAGCCAACTGGCCAAAACCACTAAAACACGTGCCATATCAGCCAAAATGTCAAACATAGGCCACATTGGCCAAAACCACAACCACACTGAGTCTTGATGTCCGGCGCTAGGCAACCAATTTTGGTCATAAGTAGCTACCAAAGTGCACTGCACTACCACGAACCCGCCACCCTATGCAAGAGCAAATCTGTCCCATAATCCTCCCACTTGGAGAACCCTCACAATGCCAACTGCACTTGGGAAGGTTGTCTTATCACTCAAGACACTACCAGCCGAGGGGCACGTGTACTACTCACTTTGGCCACCATAGGGTATCGCTTGCTCGACGTCCCCCACATGGTACCTAGTCTGTGGGAGCGTCTCCTCACCACCTACGGTACCACAAGTCTAAGTGTCCGAAAACAACTAGAGTATCATACCTCTAGGTCCAATCAACACCTCAAACCCATGGACCTCAACTTCTGCCTCATAAACCACAGTCAAGGAATTTCATACCTCCAAGACCCAACAAATTCTCTCCTACAGTCTCTTGGTCCCCAACCTCAACTTGGGTGATGCACCATACCATCTGGGAGTGTCATCACATCCCATGGTCCAAGCAGCACGACCCACAGTATCTTAGCCTACACATACAAAGCACGAAAAACTCTTTTCCAAACCAGGTTATATCTCTTCTGAAATCACTTTTCAAAACCATTTTATATCTTTCAAAATCCACAAAATTGACACACCAAGTGTCCATACAAGACCACCACTAATGGCCCAATATCTGCCTTAGGCAATACAAACCAATGGCAAAACCAACAAATCCTAAATTATAAAACCAACTAGGGCCTGATTCGGCATACTAGACAAAAACAGCTGACCAAACCTAGTTCAAAAATCCAGAATGACATACCGAAACTCAAAACAGTCGTCCAAAAATCCCTTGTTTGATAGATCGAAGAAGAATAGTTGACCGAACTAGGTCAGCTGTCAACACCTAGGGGCCCAGAATGATAGATCGAACAAATTAGGTAGACCGAAACAACCGCCAAGGGGACAAATCTAACAGGAAAACGACATACCGTTCAAAAACGGCATACTGATTTTCTTGATTCCAGTAAACGTGGCTTGAGCCCTAGCCCGCTCAATCGCCTAAGTGAGAGTGAGGCGTGGACCTACTAGGAAAAATCCATAAATTATGAATAAAACATAGGAGGTAAACACATGAGTCTACGCCAAATCCACACAAACAAAACCACAATCCATACATTACAGCTCAAGATATAAAATCACAAAGCAATAAGGGTCAAAAATGACCCAAACACATCAACCACCATTAATGGCCATAAATGCCTCATAATTCACCATAAATTCACAATAAATTCATAAATACATTATACACCTAGATTTCATGCAATCCTAGGCATTTACTACATTTTTCATGCATTCTACAAGAGAGTGTGAGGTGTGTACCTCACAACGACATCGACGATCCTCTGACCAACCACACACTCTCCAGTGATCCCAACCTTGACCTCAAGGTCTCGTGCCTCCAGGGAAGAAAGTTGAATCTCCACTCGCCATCCCGAACCACAGCACCACCTTTATTTCTCACTCTCTGTCACTATCTCTCTCTCACTCACACGCACCGAGTGGAGAAGAGGAAGGAGGGGAGAACGAGGTTGGATGAAAGAGGGAAGGGAAAGAAGGAGAACAAGGAGGGGAAGGTGAGGGAGGAAGTGGCAAAAACGAGGAGGAGGAGTGAGGTGGTGCGTGCGAGTGGGGAAGGAGAGAAGAAAGAAGAGAAAGATGGTGGGAAGGGAAAGGGAAGGAAGAGTATGGGAGAAGCTTTGGCTCGTCACCTCTTCTTATACGTGCAGGAGGAGTTAGGTTGGCATGCAGCTAACTACCAAGAGCATGCACCTGCACATCCCCGCCCCCAACAACCAACCTCAAAACGCGTGGCCAACCACATAGTACACCTCCACATCCACACACACAAGAGTACAGGCACAGTGCCTCCACAAAAGGATAAGTGTGGACACCCCGGATTTTACAGGAAGATATGAACGACTCTAAAGGAGAGAAGGTGTGATCATGGAACTGCCTCAATAGCGTTCATGTCAGCCATTTGCTTCTGATTGTCCCTCGATGAGTGGTCAATGGGCTTAAAGGCTACATGGCTGACTTTTGTTGGGTCAAGCAGAACTTCCAACCAGTCATATGTGGCGTGGATTTCAGGCGTATATAGCTGGCGAAAGTAAGAGGCAGATATAGCTGGCGAAATGCCCTGTTTCAGTGCTGAAGGGTGGAAAATTCTCTGTTGCTACTTAATTTCTTGATTTTCTACTACTAACGATCAGGATTAAGCATGGCCTCGTTCTTCTCATCTCCAGGGACCATAGTGCCATTAATCCGACAGTGAATTCACCGTCTCAGACCCTTAGAGGTCATCAACACTGTCCGCCAGAGACCGTTAAGCATCCACGGCCTCAATTCACCTCTAGTGCCAATTTAAACCCCTTGGCGCCATTCTGGAGAGGCATCACCATCACTACAACCAGCTCCAGATCTCGTTCGAAGATCCAACTCCAGCGTCGCTGCCTCTGACGACAAGCTCAGCCACAATCGACGACACTCGAGCTCAGAGAAGCCTCCAACGACGCACAGCACACCATAGGTAGTCATCTGCTCTTCTCCGTCACCAGCTTGGCATCGTTTGGGTGTGTGAGTCGTCGGGAGTCAGTTCCCAGTGCTCACTTCCTCACTTTCCTTACTGATTCCGGAGACGTAGGCCGAGAGGGGTATTAGCTATTTATTTTTGCATGTTTAGCATGCTCGTTCCTCCTTGCCTCTCCCGCCTTTCGGGATTCTGGTTGGTGCTCGACATCCTCAAACGAGGACGATCGGTGCACACGCTGACAAGGGAGACCAGCGGAGAAATCCATCTAGCTTCCCTTGATGTGAGCTTGTAATCTTGCCCCCAACTCCGCTGCTCGGATATTCCAACACTTGATTTTCTACCTTCGCTTCTTCCCGATCCTCAACAAAGGTCGTCGGCGTCGCCCCGTAGACATACAGAGCTTCTGACGATGAGCTTGGAAGGAGGAATAGTTGGAGCCATCAGCTGACAGTTGGATCATCAGAGAGGCTTTCTCATCGTTCGAGCTTTTCTCCTGGATATCAAGATCATTCTTTCGGGTCACATCGTCGCCTGCCGAGGCTGGCTAGCACCTTCTCTGGTGTGGTCAAAGGGGGAACGAGTTCGCAAGGCTAATCTTCGATCCAGTCGGTCGAAAGCCTTCCTCATGCCTTCCTCCAGCTCCACCAAACAACACTTAAGCAATGGATGCCGGAGGAGTCGCGATTCAATTAGAGTTCAGCAGCTATACAGATAGTGGATCATGCGGTTCCTGATGGTGATGGAAGCTAGCGAGTGATCCAGGCAACCAGAGCTGACGGTTCCAGCTAACAGAATTAGTTGGCAAAAATCGTCAACGTGCGGCCCGGAGATCCAAGTGGTTATAACTGATTTTTGGCTTCTTGATTTGACTAATATCTAATTTCTTGAATTTTCTCGAGATCCCTTGGATATCCCCATTCAATCTTGGGGCATACAACCTTTTGGCATGATTTGTCAAAAATGCCCTTTCTTTGCAATTTTATCATTTCTCCCATATTTTCTGATTTTATGACTTGATTTGGATTTTCATCGCCTGAGAGCGTACATTAACAGGCTTGATAATGCCAACATGGCCCCAAATGATGATTATTTTTTTCTTATTTTATTTTTTCGAATTTTCCTAGTTTCCACTATTTCGCATGATGCTTTTCCAAACATTTCTGATTTTTACGTGATTTTCCTCATCGCCCAAGGATGTACAGTAAAGCGGCATTTTCAATGCCTACATTGTCCCTCGGATTATTTTCCTTATCGTTTCTCTTTTATTCTTTGTTTCTTAGAGATTTGTCATGTTTTTCGCATTCAACTTAGGCATGTGCATTAGGAGTAGACAAACAAACATACACTAGATCATGAGTAAGTGGTTAACCTTGAAAGATCGAATTCTTCAGGCGTATAGGGGTGCTTAACACCTTCTCCATGCGTAACAATAATCCTTACCCTTTCTCTGACTTGTAGTGATTTGCACATTACATCCATTAGGCATGGAGCACACATGTGTCTTTGCATTGATTCCTTTGGGTTTTTTTTTGTGTTTGGTTTTCCTCGTCTTTCCATTAAAAGATTAGATGGTGACTCCTTTTTTTCTTATCCTTCTTTGGTATTTCTAAGTCGAGTCTCCTTCCTCGAATTCACCATCTTCGTTGTGACCATATCGGGATTCTTCGTGTATTTCCATACACCAAGGAGTCGTGCAGGGCTCCACCAACATGGTCACAATAAGACACAAAACAAACCAAACAGTGGGACCCAGCACAAAACCATAGAATTACCAAAATAGCCTTGCGCCAGTAACACCTGCACCTTATAAAATTCATGAAAAAGTATATTTACAATTAAATGAATTTCCAGGTGTTACACATACAGATGCAAAACATATCTTAGATAAACCTATTAAAAACAATAGTCATATCTCACAATATAATATTGTTAAAAGAAAATCATATCTCATTTGATAAAATAACATATTCTCATTCGATTCATATTTTTAGTGGAAACTTAGTTTATTCCTCTTCCTTGTTTTTTTCCTCTCTTCCTTATTCCTCCTCTCCATCCTACAAAAATTATATCTTACAAAATTAAAATCAATCCTCAAAAAATCATATCTCATTTTTATTCAAACAATGTCTTATAGAAATGCAAAACATGTCTCACAGAAATGCAAGAATCATGCTATACAAGAAATACAAATCATGTCTCATGTTTCAAACAAATGCAAAACATGTCTCAGAAAAACCTATTAAAAACAATAGTCATATCTCACAATACAATATTGTTAAAAGAAAATCATACCTCATTTAATGAAACAGCATATTCTCATTTGATTGTTACTTTTGGTGAAACCTTATTTTCTTCCTCTTTCTTGTTTTCTTCCTCTCTTCCTCATTCCTCCTCCACATCCTACAAAAAACTTATCTCGTGGTATTAAAATTAATCATTAAAGAAAATCATATCTCATTTGTATTCAAAAAATGTCTCACAAAAATACAAGAATTATGCCACACAAGAAATACAAAACTTGTCTCAAGTCTCATAAATGTAAAACATGTCTCAAAGAAACCAATTGAAAACAATAGTCATATCACATAACACAATATTGTTAAACAAAATCATATCTCATTTGATAAAACAATATATCTCTATACTAAAAAAAATATCTCATTTAATTCTTACTTTTGGTAGAACCTCCTCTTCCTTATTTCTTCCTCTCCCTTCTTTTCTCCCTCTCTTCCTCGTTCCTCTACATCCTACAAAAATTATATATCACATAATTAAAATCAATTATCAAAGAAATTCATATCTCTTTTTTATTAATATAATCAAATCTAATGAAACATGTAACATATAAATCATGTCTCACAGAAAATAAATCATGTAATATACAAATCATATATCAAAGAAATACAACTCATATCTCACAAAAAAATAGATCATGCCTTAGAAACATAAACCATTTCTTATAGAAACTCAAATCATATCTCACAGAAATGCAAATCATGTAATATATAAATCATATCTCACAGAAATGCAAATCATGTCTCACAGAAAAACAAATAATGACTCACAGAAATACAAATAATGTCTCACAGAAATACAAATCATGTCTCACAGAAATGCAAATCATGTCTCACACAATTCATATCATGTCTCACAAAAGCAAAACATATCTCACAAAATAACAATCATGTCTACAATCATGTCTTACAAAATCAAATCATGGCAAACAATCTACATTGATATGAACACACACACTAAAAAAAACAATAAAATCATACCTTATTTACTGCAGTGGCCTCTAATTATTTCTCAATCTCCATCTAGGGGATTTTCCACTTACGGTGCTGAACCATAAAGTTCAACTCCTTTATTTTATAATTTAATTCAAAATTTTGTGCTTTCAAAATTTTATTTTCTAATTGAAGATTAAAATCAATCCGTATCTCCAATTCAGTGGTAGAATTTTCATTCCACTCAATATCACTCCTTTTTCTCCTCCTCCTCCTCCTCCTCCTCCTCCTCCCTTGCCTTCTCCATCTCCCCCTCTCCCTCCTCTGCTCTCTCCTTCTCCTCTGCTCTCTCCTTCTCCTCCTTTGTGTTCTCTCCCTCTGGCTTTATCTTGTTCATTTTCTTTACATTCAAAAGTCAATCCCTCGATTTCTTTCTCAAAGTATCGATAATCCATCTCTCAAAGGGATATGGCACAAGGACACCTTCTTTCACCTATCAAAAAAAGTAAGCATGACAAGGAAATAAATATTTGATAAACAGAATGAAGAAAAGCCTCTTTTCTTTGAAAAAACTACAATGTTCAAACAATAAATGTTTCCTATACCTAGGTGGCCTCTCTTCTTCGAAGAATTTCACAAAACAATTTGTGGACACCTCGATGCTCCACAAACTCCCAATTAAAAATTCTTGGGCTTGTTTGAAACCCAAATGGATGCCTAAGGTCACAATGTTCATGTAACCAAACCAATCAAATTTACCATCAATAAATTTATCCATTTAAATTAAATTAAAAAGAAATAAAAACATATAGAATTCTATATTTTCAACTACTTACATTGAGAGCTATGGTGCAACCCTCAATGTATCCATTTTGCCTCAACATTCAATCCTTGCAATAGATACTAGAAGCATGCAGAGCCTAGGGCATAACTACCTATATTATCTAAATCATCTACATACTTAAGTAAGGATAGTTTCAATTTGCCATATCTTTCAAGGAAAAGAAATGTGGCAAAAAGGTAAAAAATCAATAATTTTACAATCCTCTCGTGATCTTGTGTTTCATTGAGGCCTAAGAATTGTTTCTAGATGCCAGGACTAGTGAATTCACACCCTCGAAAATAAGAATCATATGTTTTTGACTTAATAGGCCTATTAACAAATATGGACTTCCCTCCAATTAGAAGCCCAAACATGGAAGAAAACACTACTTCATTCAGCTTTAATAGTTTGCTTGTAACGACAAACCCTTCTCTTTCCTCGTCATACATACCGACAAGCAAGTCTAACAAATTTCTTTCCAACTTCAAGATATTCCTCATGAAGAAAAACTACACAAATGGAGTTTGATTGATTATCTACCAATGACGAGGATGTAACTTGGGAGTCAAATCTGTGATGGTCTTCACGAAATTTGTCTAAGAACAATGACTCTGTCATACATACAAAGTCTTAGTGTTTTTCTTTCCTAGAATAAATGATAAAAAAACAAATAAGTAAAGATGTACTTTAGACTCTTATGATCTGTGTACACCTCAAACTGTTCGCCATATAAATAATGCCTCCAAATCTTCAAGGCGAACACAACAACTGCCTCTCTAAATCATGGGTGGGATAATTCTTCTCATGATATTTCAATTGGCGCGAGGCATACGCCACCACCCTACCATACTACATCAGCACACACCCCAAACCAGTTCCACAGGCATCACTGTAGACCATGAAGCCGCCGCTCCCAGAGGGCAAAGTCAAAACTGGAGCCAACACTAGACGAGTTTTCAACTCATTGAAGCTCTCCTCGCACAGCCAATCCCAGGCAAAGTGCACTTCCTTTCTGGTCAGTCTGGTTAATGGTGCAGCAATCTTGGATGAATCTCTTATAATATCCTGCCAAGTCTAAAAAACTTCTAATCTCTGTTACTGTCTACGGTCTGGGCCAACTGCTCACAGCTTCCACTTTGGTTGGATATACCTTGATGTCTTCTCCGGTAATAATGTGACCAAGGAAGGACACCTCTTCCAGTCAAAACTCACACTTGGAGAACTTGGCATAAAGCTGATGCTACCTCAGGGTCTCCAGTACGATCCTCAAATGCCTCTTGTGAGAAAGGTTGTCTTCTGCACATCTGGCTCGCTGATCCTCAACTGATGGTATCCAGATCTTAAATCTATCTTGGAAAACACTGATGCTCCCTGCAACTGGTCGAACAAATCGTCGATCTTGAGCAGTGGATACTTGTTCTTTACAGTGATCTGGTTCAACATCCAGTAATCTACTCAAAGTCGAAGTGAACCATCCTTCTTCTTGACAAACAAAACTGGTGCTCCTCAAGGTGAAATACTGGGACGAATGAATCACTTATTCATCAATTCTTGCAGCTGATTCCGAAGCTCCCTTAACTCTGCAGGTGCCATCTTGTCTGGAGCCTTGGAAATAAGACCTGATCCCGGCACCAGATCAATCACAAACTCCACTTCCCTATGCAGTGGCATTCCAAGCAATTCCTCTGGGAAAACATCAGGATATTCCCTCACCACTGGTACGTCCTGAATCTCAACCACAGGCTAAGTAGAAATTGTCACACAAGTCAAATAGCCTACATTGCCTTTTGCCAGATGATGATAGGCCTTAAGAGCAGAAATCACTTTCCTGGACTCACCTGGTCTGGTGCCCTGTATCATACACCAGCCTTAGCCTGGACACTCTGCTAGAACTTCCCTCTTGTCACAATCTATCACGGTTGAATGTTGAGCCAGCCAATCCATTCCTAGGATAACATCATAATCCTGCATGTCCATCAAGATCAAACTGGCCTGAAAATTCCTGTCCCCCAGCTGAATATCAACCGGTCTCAAATATCTCCACGTTAGACTGTGTTCTCCTAATGGAGTGACTACATCTAGGTGGAATGCTAATCTGGTTGGCCTAGTCCCGATCTCAAACGCAAATGACTTGGAGACAAAAGAAAATTAACTCCTAAAGTCAAACAAGAATCAGGTCATCCGATCAGCCACAAGGAAAGATCCTATAATCAACACACCATAACCATAATCATAATAAGAAATAGTGTCAATTACACATAGAATCTATTATTACAGGACAGGACTAAATTAATACAGCTGCGCTAGTTCTCACCTTCTACCACATCTCCAAATGGACTAGCATCTGGGGTAGCAATGGAGAACACTTTCTCCTTGGTAGGTTGACGTGGCGCATCTCCTACTGGCTTCGGCTGACTGGGACAATCCTTCTGGTAATGCCCGGACTTCCCGCAGTTGTAGCATACCACACTGTCTAGATTCCTCTACCTGTGCCAACACTGCGCCGCTACATACCCCTTCTTGCCACAGACATGGCATAGTCCCACTGGTGAGCCACTGTTAAACTCTGCGTGGCTGAAACCCATACTCGCTTCTCTACCCGATGTAGGTCGTTGCTTCCGCTTCTTCCTAGAGCTGCCAGAACTCCCAGAACTTGGCGCTCCAGTCATAGACGGTAAAGAAACAGAGGGTCAAGAACAGACTTTCTCCCCTTTTCCTTCTTGGGATACTCCTCCTGATCCAACCTATGATCATCCTCATAGCGGCTTGCAAGCTCTACAACATCCGCTAAGGTCTGGCATCTGAAGCCAATAACTCTGGATCTCAGCACAAGGTTCAATCCTTCAACAAACCTTTTGGCTTTATTCTTCTCAGAAATTATAGCCTGAAAGAACTGCTCCAGTCGAAGGAAGGACAACTCATACTCTGCCACGGACTGGCTCCCCTGCTTCATGTTCCTGAATTCATTGTCTAGCTTATCCCTCTCATGCTCAGGGAAAAACCTCTCATAGAATATCTCTCGGAATTCCTCCCAAGTGATCATCAATAGCTCTGCATTCGAAAACTTGGTGCGGCGCACTGTCCTCTACCACTAATCTGCAGCACCCTTGAGCTGAAATGCCGCGATCCGGACCTACTTCTCTGCTGGATACTCGATCCCCTCTAGGATCTTCTCCACCTCCAGGAACCAAGCCTCACACTCCTCTAGTGTGCCACGCCCATCGAAAGTCGGCACGCCCAGTTGGCGGAACTACTTGATCCATGGGTCTCCCTTCGCCTCATCCTGGCTGTTGCTACCGAAGGACTGGGCGAAATCCCGTATCATCTCCCCAAATTCTCGTCTTATACCCCTCCATGCACTACCCTCTCCCGTCTCGGAGTTGGGTACAAGGGTCTTGCCACGATTGCGACCTCAGCGAGACATCTTCCTGCCAGCATAACAAAACACAACAGTTAAAAATTTAGGTGCATGACTCTTTATTGTGTAGTCCTAGGGAGCCACTAAACCGAACATCACCAAGCCGATGCACTAGATGTAACCTTAGCTATGATACCACTCTGTAACGCCTCGAACCCGGGCACGTTACTAAAATCATAGTATCATAAGCAAAATTTCACTAATTACAGTAAAATTAAATAACTGTAACTAAGGCTCACCTTCAGGAAACAATGTGCGGCTAGAAGCTCCGACTCCGGCACAGGAACTCGACTGCACCGGAAAACCAAACAAGCACGCGTGAGTGACATCTAAGTCACCCTATACGCACCCCAAACACACAAACTGCAAAATCTCTGGACAAACTATAAAACTCAGCTTTTAATTTTTTTCGAAAGCTTGGCATTCTTTTTGGAAAATCCTCTTTTCTTTCAAAACATCATTCCCTTTTCTTTTGTTAGAAATCACTTGGGAATTAAATCCCAAATTCAACTCCTTTCAAAACCCATCTTTCTTTTCTTTTCAAAACGTTTGGAAATTTATTCCAAATCTTATTCTCTTTCAGAAACACTCATTTTTCATTTTCTTTTGAAAGTATTTGGAAATCATTTTCCAAAACATGTCCTTTTCAATAGTTGGGATTTCTTCCCAAAACCAAAATCACTTTCAAAAACTCATATTTTTGACCAGATCCAGCCTAAAACACAATGCCTCGCAGGGCTCAAGCCAAAACCTCAAACATTGGCTGGTAACTGGTTAAAACCATATTTCTTATTCATTTCAAGGATTCTAGGACCATTCATAAGTCCAATCCTAGCCAAACCACATTTCTTTTCATTTCTCAAATCCATTCTTTTTCTTATACATTTCCACTTTTCTTCACTGATGTTACCTTGATCAGGGGTAACCAGGCACACAAGCAGTAGGCGAGGAAATTCCCCGTGCGGGATGGCACCGCCGCGGCCAACCTGCCTCAGTTTCTTTTCATATATGCACGGGGATACATCTTTGTCTGATGCCCCATCGGTGACCCGAACAACTAGGTACAACGACCCAGGCTCAGCCTACACCGCTAGTGACCCGAACAACTAGGTTTAATAACCAAGGCTCAGCCTACACCGTCACGAGCTCGGTGACCCAAACAACTAGGTACTACGACCTAGGCTCAGCCTACACCGTCTCAAGCTCGGCAACCACAGTCGTGTCTGGCAACTGGTTTCATTAGAGTCCCATACTCTTACCACGTTGTCGACACCAACCCCTGTGGTTCCCTAACACATTATTAGTGTTCCATTTTCAAAACTCTTTAAGTTTTTTCCTTTCAAAACCATTTTCATTTCATTCTTTTCCATTACAGGATTCTATTTCCATGCAATACTTGACCCTCTTGAGGGGTCCCAACTCAAATCATTTAAAATCATGCTTTAAAAATCACAAATTGGGTCTTATGCCCAAATCCACTCACAATCAACCATTTTATTTATTTATAGGGTCTAAAACCCAAAACCATACCCAAGTCTACTTATTTGGGTTCTATATTCCTCCATGTCATCTACATGGGGAAAACATCATTAACACATGCTAAATGTCCACTTTTAACCTTTCCTTTCATTTAACAATCACATTGTATATATCAGGGCCAGGGCAAAATCGACAGTCCGAAACCACGTTTAGTATACCGAAAATCCCTAGATTTTTGGTATACCGAAAGTCCATGATTCGGTCGATCGAATGATTTCGGTCTACCGAAACCAGGTATCCTGGCTTAATCTGACAGAGATTCGATATGCCGAACCCAGTTTGGTATGCTGAAATTGCTTGAAACTAAGGCACCTCTCCTGTTTCAAGCCTTGGGTTCGTCAGAACTGGGAGCCTCCAACAGACCCCTAAAACACACGACATAAAATATGAGTAAATCATGGGGTGTAGACTGTTGAGTCTACTTCAAAACCCCTCAAACTATTCATCAATCTATTAACCATACATCAAGATATAAATTCACAAAGAGAACAAGCTTAGAGTTAAACCTTAAATTACTTATGGCATTTTTCTACCAAAAACCCACAAAATTCATTCAACCTAGCATGATCTCTACACATTCTCATCAGTTATCACATTTCCATCATTCCTACTATTTTTTTATAATTTTCATGCATTTATCTCGATTTTTCATGTGTTAGGCATAATCAACCGAAAGCATGGAAACGAGGTAGGGACGGGGCCGCGTACCTCAGATGACACTCCGATGACCCTCCTCACGCCCGGGTGAAACCCTGGCCATCCTCGGCCTCCAGCGGATGCTCCGTCTTCCTCTTCTCTTCTTCCCAGCTCGTCTCTCTCTTCACAGCCTCCTCCTCCACTCAATCTCCTCTCCTCTTTATCTCCTCCTCCGCCTGCATGACGTCGGCCATCCATCCCGTCGAAGAGGACCAGGAGGCACGGGCTGGTGTTGTTGGTGGCACGGGTGTGGGTGGGGGAGAGGAGGAAGAAGAAGACGTATGCCCGTGAGGAGAGAAAAAAAGAGAGAGAGAAAAAAAAAGGAAAGAAAAGACAAGCACGTAAATCAAGACAACTATGCATCCTCCAACCAGACCCCGCATTGGTCTCAAATCACAAGCAGGTGCACAGAAAGCCAAACACAAGCCCACACATCCAAGAAATAACAGATTATCCATTAATAAACCATTTATGCAATATTACAATTATTTACCATTAGTATATAACCTAAGATATAACAAGCATATCATGTAAACATATCTCATTAAAATAGAATCAAGTCTCATGTAAAAAGCAATCATATCTCATTTAGCTTAAATCATGTCTCATGTAAACATATCTAATGTTATTAGCATCATAAACATAAAAATTAATTAAAATGCACTTAGATCATTTTGAAAATTAATTGATATCATATAAAATACATTCAAATCATCTTATGCACACTCAAGTTATATACATATAAATTAGATCATATATGTTCATATCAAACAAATCATCTTAGATAAAAGATGAATCATACTTCTTGTAACTCACTTCTTAATATTGTTTTCAATCGCCAACATTCTTTTCCTTTGGACTAGCATCTTAGTCTTCATCTATTTCATCACGTGAGAAACAAATCAATTAAAACTTAATATGACTTAATTGATAAACTATATTAGCCTTTTTTTCAAGAATTTCAAATCTAAATTCAAAAACCATTGATGTCCAAAGAAAACTAAGATGTATCTCTCACAAATCTAATGCACTTATCAGCAGTTATATCTCATTTGAAGCAAAGAAATAGTAATCATGTCTCATGTCTAATGTAAGCAAAAATGATGTCTCATGTATCTAAAAATCATATCTCATATATCTAAAAATATTGTATCATATATCTAGAAATCATATCTCATGTATATAGAAATTATGTCTTATATATCTAGAAATCATGTCCTATATATCTAAAAATCATATCTCATGTAAGAAGAAATCATGCTTCATATAAGAAGAAAGTATGTCTCATGTAAACATATACAATCAAATTTATCAAGATAGATTTTAGAAATCATGTCTCATGTATCTCTCACCTTGGCAACAGTAGAGAAGCGACATTGAGAGACGAAGTGTTGGCAACAATGACGTAAAGGTAGTCGACAGTGACTAGGTGATCGATGGCTAGGGAGTGTGAAAGTAAGGTGACGTTCGATGGGTAGAGTAGTACTCGACAGTTAGAGATTTCGTCGATGTAAGGAAAAGATAGGTTGGTGCTCGAGAAAACAAGAGTGGGCAATGGCTAGAGATTTTGTTAACGAAAACAAAAGATTGGATGGTGCGAGAGAAGGCAATGGGTAGGGTGGTACTCAACAGCTAGGGATTTGATGTTTCTAAAAGCGAAGATAGAGACGAAAGCAAGAAAGGACTCGACAACGAGAGAGACTAGAGAATGGGAATGAGAAGGTTGGACAATTTAAGGGTGTGAGAGAACTGAACAGCTTAAGGACATGAGAGGGTTTGACGGTTTAAAGACGTGAAAGAACTCGATGGTTTGAGAACTCAACGGCATGAGAGAACTCAACGGGTGTTAGGACTTGATGGAGTATACGAATGAGGTATTTTATGGAAAAGTAAAATCAACATGAAAGAAAAAGTGATTCTTTCTTACCAAGTGAAAATCAAAAGTCTTTTGTTGTCAATTTTACTTTCAAGCAAAATTTTATTACCAATTACACTTTTATCTTTCACTTGTTGTCAATTTTACTTTTTTTTTGTTAACGGTTGAGATAGTAAGAGGTGAATTTTTATGCATGTCCCAGGATTCGAACCTGGGACCTGTGGCGAGTTTAGAGTTCTCCCAGCCACTGTGACAATGAGACATTGTCAATTGTCAATTTTACTTTCAGGTGAAATTTTATTACCAATTACACTTTTATCTTTCACTTGTTTCCATGCTTCTAACTTAAATTCTTCCTCTCGTCTACCATTGAAAGCATCATGTCTATTATTCATTAATAAAATAGGAGAGTTTTCTATTGCAACCTGTAGAAGTCACATCGTTACGGTCCATTCACAGCTACAGCTTTTCTTTTCTTTCAATTATTTTACATCGGTTGCAACTGCCAGGTCCATTGTGGTCACTGTAGCAAAACATTTCCTAATAAAATAAGGGTTTTCCCCCAATAACCCTATAAAAGCTAATGTTGTGCTAAATATCGCTTAATTCTAGAATTTTTTTCAATAACCGCAATCACCAAATTATTTGCCTGTGTGCCACCTAGTTAGACTGTTACCCACTTAAAATGACATGAATAACCATGAAAATTGCTTTATACCCCAAAACGTCTCTACCTTCAATAGCCATTTCTCCATTCTTTCCTCTCTCTCTCCCATCTTTCACCCAATGTCTCCATTAGGGATGAGTTCATTCAACATTTTGCTCTATTTTGACCATGATGGTAGTGTAGATAGTGATGAGACGATGCCATGATGATTAGGTAAACACAATGGAGGTGGTTGTGAGATAAAAGTCTTGACAACGAGATCGTGGTGGTGGTGGTGAGGTAGTGATCACAATGAGGTAGTAATGGAGGTGGTGCAATGATCATAATAATTAGAAAGTGATAGCAATAGTAGTGATAATAGTAGTAGTGGTGAAAGTGTTAAGGTAGTAGTTGTTCTTGCAACAGTGGTGAAATGGTAAAGACAAGAAGATAGTAGTAGTGTTCAACATGCGACCTAGAAACCCTAGCCACCGCTCCCATACTCTTCTCCGCCAAGCCACCTCCTTTGATTGGGATGCCTTCAAGGAGAAGCTCCTGAAGGAGGAGGACGCCCCTTGCGCTATCCCAATCCGTAAAAAAAATCGTAGATCGAGGAAACGTCCCTCCCTCGTGGACTCTGGTTGCTCCTCATCTGCACCCCTCGCCTCGCAGGTAAGTATCACTGGGGAGTTTCCCACTACTCTTCCTACTGTTAGCGAGGGATATCTCCCCTCGTCGGTAGTATGTCCTCATCGGTGGAGGACCTGCCCTCTGATGCGGCATCCTGATCGGGATCTGTCTTCTCTGGGCGGATCCGCTCATTTTTTCTGTTATTAGGGTTCTTTGAAGGTGCTGGTTTATGATAGTTCTTTGACTTTTATTCCCTGTGCCCTTAACATTGCTATGAATGTGAATAGATTTATGCATATTGTGATCGTGCCCGACCCGAAGGGAGGGGGAAGGGGACCACAGCCATGCCATTAGATGGCGAAGGCGCAAGGATAAAAGAAAAGAAAAGGGAGTCGCTACCTAGTCTTTTAAGGGAAAGACGAGGAAAACCACAAAAAGATGAATGCATGAGATGCAGATGGGAAGGCTGGATGTCTGCTAACCAGAGGATGGGTAAGGATTCCTATTACGCATAAGGAAGGTGTTAGGCACCCTCGTACGCCCGAGAAACTCGATCTTTCTAGTCCAAATGTTTGTTGAAGGTTTGATGAATGTTTGCTAAACCTGGATCATACTCTAATCATGCTAATACGAATGTCATGGCAAGACTAAATGCAAAGAGTGAGATGCATGCTCAAAAATTGGCATAGGGGCAATTTGGTCATTTTCCCTGGCCAGTGCTTGCGTGGGAGTGATGAATGGACTAAGTTATGTCAAAATGAATGCTAAATGTCTAGACAATGTCATTTGCAAGAAACAGGGAGAAGAAAAATCATCAAAAGGATATAAATGCAATAAATGGCAAGCATAGGGAGTAAAACGCAAAATTCGCGATAAGAGCGAGAAAATAGATGAAAAACATGTTCCTAATCCTTATTCTAACATGAAAATGATGGGTCCAGTGTCAATGTGCCACAAGGATGCAAAAATTGCACTTGGATAATTTCCTGAAAAGTTAGGGACTAAAATGCAAAATTTACATGAGTGCAAATGCGGCCAAAATGTGGGGCAAAGGATCAAATCTCAGTGAAATCATGATTTACAAGTGAATTCTGTGATTAAATGCAAAACAAGGGTGAAAAACAACTCAAAATATGATGGAAAACATTTAAAACTCCTAAATGAGGAATTTAGAAATAACCTAAGGGTCAAAATGTAAATTTTCATGTTAAAAATGCTTTAAATGCGAATTCAGGGGTCTTTCTGCAAAATTCCAGGATCTGATTGTGATAAAAGATGAGTTTCTAGGCTAATCAGTGCAATTATGATGAATCCTAGGGTTTAAAATGCAAAATGCATAGTTAAAATTCATTTTTAAAAGGTCTGGGGGTTAAATGCAAATTTTCAGAACCAAACTGTGAAGAAAACTGAGTTTTTATTATGCATAGTGTGATTTTTGAAGAATTCAGGATTCATATTGCAATTTTCACATGGAAAAAGTGTTTCAGAAAACATCAGGGACTTAAAAGTAAAAATCCAGGACTTAAATGTGATAAAAACATGATTTTATTGGTCATTTATGCTTTTTGTAAAACAGCCAGGGGTCATAATGCAATTTTTACAAACAAAAACTTGTTTCTGAAACTACAGGGACCTAAATGTAAATTATCTGGACTTAAAAGTAATGAAAACATGCATTAATATATTAACAATTAAAAGATGAACTATTTAGGTGGCTAAATGCAAAATTCACAGATAAAATAAAGAATAAAAACTATTTTAAAACTGCAAGGGCTAAAAAGAAAATGTCTGGACCCATATGCAACAAAAAGGACCTAAATGTAATAAATAAAGGACTAAATTGAAAAAATAAAAAACTAACGCGCCCCATTCGAAGATCGCCGGCGCTCTACCGCCGGCGATCTTTTTCAACGAACTTCCAAGGCATCTCCGAGGCTCGGAAGGCTGCCGGAAGGGCAGGGGACTATCGTGGCGGCACAGTGAGGCTCCAGGAGGCGACGGCGAAGCTTGGGGTAGCCTGGGTCGCTCCACCCACCTCGCGCTCCGGCGAGGGGGACTGTGGTGGCAGCCGGGACGTCGCGGGGCGTCGGGGCGACGGCGGAGCGGCATGAAGAGGCTCGGCGACGCTCGGGACGACGCGGGGAGCCCTCCTGGTCGGTCGGAGTGGAGCGGGGAGCGCCAGTGCGGGGGCGGCGACGGCGGCAGCGAGCGACAACGGCGGCAACGAGCGGCAACGGCGGCAGTGAGCGGCGACGGCGGCAGCAGTGCGGGCGGTCTGGCAGGCAGTGGCGCGGTTCGGCGAGGCTCCAGGAGGCGAGGAAGTGGCTCGGGGACACGGCGAGGTTGATGCGGGGGTCGGTGAGGTCGATGCGGGGGTCGGTGAGGTCCGGGGAGATCGGAGGTGCTCCCCCCACCTCCGTGTCAGCGGCGAGGACTGCGACGAGCCGTCGGGATACCTCGAGGGTCCGTGCGGCGACGGAGCAACTCGATGGGCTTTGGGGCGATGCGGGGAAGCTTTCGGAGGCCGTGGAGAGTCACGACGAGGCAGGTACGGCATGGACGTGGTCTCACCGATGGTGGGTCGGCGATGGCGGCGACGGGACAGAGGCAGCGAAACAAGCTTCTGGGGCCGAGGGAGGCCAGAGGAAGAGGGGAGGAGTGCAAAGAAGAGGGGAAGAGAGGGAAGGGCCCCCCCTGGGGGCCAACCGTGGCCAAACAGCCAGGGACACCGCTGGTGGGTTGAACCCACCACCGACGGCAACCAGAAAAAGGGAATATCTCCCCCCCGACGTGACCTACGACGAATCTACGACCCCGACCTACTGCGGATAAAAGAAAAAGACAGGAGAAGGATTACCTAGTTTGCGAGGTTGTCTTCCCCGGCGGCTTGACAGCAAGGAGCTTCTCCGGCGATGCTCTGGCGGCTCGGTCTTGGTCGCTGGTTTGGGTTCTGGTTTGCTAAGGACGGTGGGGATCTGGTCGTTGCTGCCTGCTCGGGTGTGTGGAGGGGTAAGCTCTGGTTCAGGGAGACGAAAAGGGTGGCTCAGGCTCTTCCTCGTGGCTTGGGAAGGTCCGGAGGTTTCTTGTTTTGGGGTGCGAGGAGGGGTACACAGTGCTCTGGTTCCGGCAGGTCAGAAAATTCTCTCCTTCCATTTTTTTCCCCGTCGACCATGAGGTGTTGTCGAGGAAAATGATCCCCAGATCACGAAGGAGATCGCATCCCAAATCAATCCCTACCTTACTCAGTTTTTCTTTTGATTTCAAATGACGCGGCCCTTTTTTTTTTTCTTTTCCTTTTTTTTTGTGTTGGTTTGTTTTGTTTTTTTGGTTTTTATTGTTTTAATTTTTTTGTGATTTTAATTAGGTTTTGAATTTTATTATTTTAAGTTTAATTAAATGATTTTAATTAGGTTTTGAATTTTATTATTTCAAGTTTAATTAAATGATTTTAATTAGGGTTTGGGTTTTATTATTTTAAATTTAATTAAGTGATTTTAATTTGAGCTTTTGGATTTTATTATTTTAGGGTTTTTTGTGATTTTAATTAGGATTTTTGGATTTTATTATTTTAAGTTTAATTAAGTGATTTTAATTTTGGTT
>JAMKQA010036795.1:0-31538 GCA_024699735.1 Posidonia australis | reverse complement strand
CTATTTTAGACTCCAATTGAATAGAGAGAACTCCTCCCTCTTCTCTCCAGATCTAGGGTTTCATGTGAGGTTCATCTGTGGAGGATTGGATGCTTGCTTTAGGGGATGGTATTCTGATTTCTTCTTCTCCACTCGGCACAACAAGTTTATGTTTTATCAATAATTTATTAAGCGATTAAGATTAGAATATTAATCACGTCAAGTTTTAAATATAAAAAAAGAGTTCTTAGGAAAGTATTACCTAGGAAAGGAATACTTGATTATAAGTGTAGAGCTGTCAAAAAGAAAAGGACTACCTGATGCTAATGTAGAGTCGTTTAGTGTAAAGGTTGTTTGAGTTGTAATGACTGAAAATTAAGAATATAAAAACATGAAGTCATATTTTAATAGTATTTTAATAGAAGTTTTAGTTTGAACATCATTTATATGAATTTATTATATTAAGTCGTAATTTTTAATTGATTGTTCTTTTTATAGTTATGAATTTAAATGTTCATTGACTAACATTTCTTAGGCTTTTGAGCTACTTCTTTGTTGTTGCCTTTTTTTCAGATTAAGTGATTGACAAACTCAAAAAATTTAAAGGATTAGATTTATTTCAGATTAATTTATTGTAAATTTATAAGTTTATATATTCACGTTTTTTTGATGTGTGTGTATGTGTATTTGATGAATAAGATTGGATTAGAGTTTGCAACAGGTGTTTGTGTTGAATATGCTCTTAGGATTAGATCGTTACAGTTTAAATCTTGTTCAAGACAACTTCCATGTATAAACTCGCCAGTAGGTATAGTCCTTGAATTATATGTATAATTTTCAACCTAACATGAGGTTGTATACTTGTATATTACATGACCAAGATATGTACACTTTTTTTATAAACAAGTTTTACTTTTCTTTATAATGTAATTTCTTTTTAATTCACTTCTTTTTATGTCATACATTAGTTTCATAATTTTTGACTTTATTTTATCGTGATTTGCTAGGATAATGAGATTATGATAAAAAATTTTTGTTTTTTGTTATCGATTTAGGTAAATTTTTATGCATATTTCAGGATGCGAACCTGAGACCTGTGACGAGTTTAAAATTCTCCCAACGACTGTGACAGCGAGACATTGTCAGATTATGATAAAATGTCAGTTCCATATTTTACAGTAGAACAATTCAATCCATAACGTAAAATCTAAGAAAATATTAACTTGGCTGCATGCAACCATACAACCACAATGCGTCAGATATAGGTATAGCCTATGCCTCATAAATCTACATGTTAGGCCTCATCTACGCCTACTTCCAAACTTGCTTAAAGAGGAGATGTCTGGATTTGTCCACTTCACTTGACCACGCTTAACGTTAAGGGTTTGTTTGGATACCCCATTAAACTAAGTTAATGGTCAAAAAAACAATTTTAGAAAATATAATTTTTTACTTTAAATTGAAGCATTTGGATGGTAACAAAAAAAAAAAAAACATTTTGAGACTGTAGTTAAAGGTTAAAATAAAGTTTTGAGAAAAAGATATCTCATCTCCTTTTTTCTACAACCCTATATTTTTCGGACGCAACCTTCACCCTTTCGCACTCCCTTCTTTTCTCTCTCATTCCTTTCTTCCCTCTTGTGCAGCTTTACTGTCACCACTACTGGATTATCGTTGCCGTCGTCGCCACTAGATCATTTTCATTTCAGCAAGCCCTCCTCCCCCTTTCTCTTTCTCACGCCCCTTTTCCCTCTCATTCCGACAAGTCCTTCTCCCTCTCGTTCTGCCATCGTTGCCGTCAAAACTCTGAATCATCTTCATGTAGCAACTTTGTTTCTACTGTGGATGGTATCTCTCTCTGCCTTCTCTCTATATTTGTATGTTGGTGATGGTAAGGGTCATCGATGAGGGCAATGGATGTTATAGTTGTTTTTCTGAAATTTGGGGAGATGGATATTCTTCCATTTGAGGATTTTTTGGATATGAGGTTTGGAGAAAATTTCTGAGGTTTTTCCGATGTATGCAGTTTGTAGTTGTTTGCTCAGGTAGATCATGCTTAGTTTCCTCTGTTAGCTGTCAAACTTCGTATTCTCTTGCTGTTTTTCTCTATTACCATGCGATCTTGAAAGATAACCAAAGTGGTAGCAGTTAAGGTGAGTCAGCCTCGTGGAAAATGATGCACAATACACAAAGCTCTGTATACAGTTCGCTTCCTACTGGCATGTGTTATGCACTTGGGACTTGGGAGTGGAAATAGACCAACTTGTTCGAAGTTTTTCCTCTTCATGAGCAGCTGCCACATGGAGACGAAAGGGTACAAGCATAATAGGATTTTGAGAAACTTCTTCTAGAGAGTGTTTCTGTTTGTTAGGCCCAATGCATTAAGAAAATCAAGGAAATCATCCACTCGAAGGCCTACCCTTTTTCTGTGTACTCATTAACCTTTCATGTACTTTGATAAATCTCTGGAGCCCATGACATCTATGTTGTTAGTTGACCCTCCGTTGAAGCTGAGAAATCGAAATCTAAGAGTTGTCCAGTTACCGACCTACCATTTCACATTGAGAATTATCTTTATAACTTTTCCTATGGTGCTTTCCTCTGTCTCATGGTTTGTAGGTGATACTCTAGTATGGATTGCGCTGTATTTTTATTTTTATTTTATATGGATTTTCTTAGAATAGAGACAAAACCGAGTTATTGTATGGACAGAGCATGAACTCTTACGATGGGAATGCTCTTTGTAATTATACACATATTTTGTGTTTTCCTTGGAGTATTGCGTCATCATTTACCATCTTAATATGGCAGACTCTTTGATGTAGAGTTGCTTGGTCGTTGGTGTCATTGGAGTGTAGGTGGCTATTTGAGTGTCCCCGCATGGACTTACACGCTCATATGAAATGCCATGGACCATATAATCTAGTTAAATTGTGAGCACATGCTGTAGTAGAGATAGTGCAAAAATGTGTTTTGTCATAACTTACTTTGGATGTTGTTCAGTTAATATTATTGAAGTAGTTAATAAGTTAGTATTCTTGTATTTCAGTATTAGTTTGTTAGTTTCAAAGGATGAGGTTTGTTTTAGTTAGTTTCTCATTGGATTATAATTTACATAAAATAACAATATTGACATATGAATTTCATGACTTGATAAGAATGTCATATTATTTTTCCTCTGTTCATGTAAGATGTCATGTATATTTATTTGGACTAACAATGTTTTGTTTAGTTAATATCTTATCTTGATGTAGTCATGAAAGTATTCAGTACAAGTAATATTAGTCATAAAGTAGTCATTAAATACAAATTTATAATTTATTTTCATAATCAAGTGTAATATAGGAATTACAAACTTACAATAAGTAAATTACTTTTAGCAAATCTTAACTCTAGCTCGTATTTAATTTCCACATTGTCTTTTATTACAATAGTCATACCTCATTGTAAGTGTAATTTTCTCTCTTGTTTGAGTGCTTACATTACTTTGGTTATTCAACGATTCAACACCTTCAAAATATCTTCCATCTTCATCGACCACTTGAATTTTTTTTTGGTTTCCCAAACCTTCTTCCTTGTATAGGCAAGGGATATTACTGTTGTGCATGCATACGAAGTTGTGTAATATATAAGCATAAATGACAATCTTAGCTTGTGAATCTATTGGATGAAGAGTGGCTATCTTTAATATTAGAAAATGCATTTTTAAAACTCTAATTATGCATTCTACATGAATTCTTAGGGATGCATGTTGAAGATTGAATAACTCTTTATGATCTTTGGGTCTTATTCGACTACTTCTTTATTTTCTTATGTAATACTGAATGTCTCTATATGGAGCAATGAAATTTAGAGTATTTACATAGCAAGTATCTATCAAGTAATTTTTATCTTTTAGTACCATGAAATTATTTTGATATATTGAGTCAAGAACTCTTGTATCCCATTCAGTTAAAACATAAACAAATGGCAAGTCAAAATTACAAGCCATCATTACGTTTTGAGATAATGTTCCTTTGCGGTTGTGATATGGAACTTGATGTTCTTCACCTATTGATATGGGAATATGAGTTCTATCAATAGCATCAATTCAATCCTACAACATAGAAAGTAATGAAATAAAAAATCAATTTGTTGCTTTTTACCTTAAAAAATGGTTAATATTTTGAATTGTTTCTAATTTGTAAAGGTGTATTTGACATTAAAAAATGGTTAATATGAGTTTATGGTATATGTATAACATATAAATATAGAGAAAATTCAATAGATATAAGCAACATTAAAAAAATGGCTATATTGTTTGTAATGTTGCATTTTGTTAGAAACTACATTTTCTATTCAAATAATTACCAAAATTACTTTTTTTTTATGACAAACTTTGTTTTTAACCAGACACTTTTTCAAACCAAAGTTTTCAAAGTTTTTGCATATGTAAAGAAAATTTAAAAAATGTATTTTCAAAACTATAGTTAGTCCATCCAAATAGGCCCTTATATTACCTTACATAAAAGTAAGAATCAATCGATGGAATTTGTGGCAAAAGGAATTTAGCATTTTATAGTTACCCGTGTCTCCCAAAGATGTAATGTAGGTCAGGTGGCCCATGGGTGGCATACTCGGCTTGACATAGACCTGACCTGTAAGGTCAACCTAGTCCTTGCGAAATGGTTGGGTTGGACTTGGCCTGGGATTCAAGCCTAGTCCAAGCTTGATAGGGGGCCCAAGTTGAGCCCAACCTAGACCTAGACCAAGCCAATCTGACCTGTTAAGTTCCAATGTCTGCAATTCCACACCCGTTCCATCATTTTTGTCAGACTATTCTTAGTTTTCTCTACTCTCTCAAGTGTTTCTATTCTCTCTCTACTGTTTCAAATAATGATGGAAAGAAGGCCATTTTAGTTGAAGATATTAAAATGTTACATCATAGACCTAAATAATGATAACTTTTATTTATGTAATCACTATGATTGTAGGTTATTATATACCTTTAGAAATTTTATGTTTCATCTAATGAGACATTTGTCAAGGTGTCAGAGAAAAGAAATTGATGAACACAGAAGTGACTTGACTTCCACTGTCCTGCTTGTCATTTGAAAACTTGCCTAGTATTTAAATAATGACTCAACTCTTGGATTTGTTTTTTGATTGGTTTGTGTATTTTTATTTAACTTTATTCAATTAAATAATGTTGTTATCAATAAAATAATATTTTCATTAACTAATGTAATTTTGTAAGAAATAATCTATCATGGACCTAGCCCAAGTGCTACCCATCCCACCTAGAATGGTTTAGCTATTGGCCAAAGGTTGAGTTAGGCTTAGGGTCCTCTACCTTGAGTCGGCCTGTTCTTGGTCCATGCTTGAACTTAGCCAACCTAGCTCGACCTAGAGCCTAGGTGTCTATACTTTTACTTGGCTCGGTCCATGTTACGTCTCTACTGGCATCAGCTCTTGAATGTTTTTTTTTAAAGTTGATAGTTGTATTAAATATCTACCTAGCTATGAGTCTACCACCACAAAAGGTATTACAATAATTTTCAAGTCAAAATGCATTCATGCTATCCTTATGAAACATTAGGAAGGGTGCTTCATTAAAATGAAAATTAAAATAAGAGTGTGAGCACATGATACATCCCAAACACAATACAAAAGAAGTAGTTGGCTTTGATTGAGTATGCTCCAAAAATTTTAGATATAAGTCACCACCTCCACCTTAGGTAGATATGTAAATCGGGTCGGATTAGGCCAGCCTAGTCTAAAAAATAGTTAGCTCGGATGGGCTTGGACTAGGTTGGCTCGGCTTGTCTAGAGAATCGAGCCAGGTCGAGTTTTATAATACCTTAGCTGGGCACAGTCTACGACCCATCATTGGATCGAGTCATGGGTTGGTTTGTCGGGCCAACCTTAATTGTAAAATTTAAAAAATATATATTATTAAATAATTGATGAATACATAAAAAATGTGAAAAATACATAAGATATTCAACATTTTACATTGTTACATTTACAATTATTACATTAATATAAATTTAAAATTTTAGAAAAAATCTATTCATATTCATTAATCATTAGTAGAAACTCCTGTCCTTATTGAAGTTGATGTCTCATTATCCTCTGGTATTCAACATTAATATTTTTTTTGCAAAATTGGGCCAACCTAGTTAGCCTACGCTCGGTCCAATGACTTGGTCTAAATGGGCCTAATCTGCCAAGTTTGGGCCTTGGGCCTAGCACAACCTGTGGCCTGATTAGGGTTTGGGTTGGCCTATCCTAGCTTTCTCTTGGGTTGGGCCAAACCAGGTTGAGTCAGACGTCCTAGGGTCGACTTGTTCTAATTTACACATCTAACCTTAGGTAGCATTTGGAAACGCTTTTTTTACAGTAGCTTATTGCATTAAGCATTTATTTTCCAATAAGTGTTTCCAAATGATACTAATTTATCAAGTTTTTCCAAAAAAGTTGGTTGTAACTTTTTAGTTCATTTTAAGCTATTAGACAACTTTTTGAAAAGGTAGTGAGTGTTAGCTTTTCGAAAAGCTATAAATATTAGTTTTTTTTTCTTCTAATGGTATCCTCAGAAGTTGATTTTAATTACAACATGAACCTAAGGTGATGATGGTGACGAACGATGGGTTGCAATGATGACAGTGGCAATGGGTGGTGCATGGTGGCAGCAACGACGATGATAGGTGGTGAACAGTAGACAGTGGCGATGGCAACAGGTGGTGAACAATGGTGACGGGTGGCAAGCAATGAACGATGAATGACGCCAACAATAGGTGGCGAACGGCAATGATGAGTGATGGACGGTGAATGGCGGTAGACGGTTAAAGACGGAAGGCAAAGATGGTAGATGGTGAACGGTGGTGGGAGACGAAGGATGGATGGTAGCGACGACGGCTATGGGGAATGACATGTGATGATAGATAGCGATGGCACAGTGGACGGTGGATGGTGGTGGTGAGGCCAATATAATCTTTTGATTAAGTCATAAGTGCTTATTGGACATATAAACCAACAAGCTTTTCTTTACTTCTATAAAAGCTGCAAACAATATAGCTTAGTAGAAAACCAGTTTTCCAATAAATTACGTAAGAAAAAGCGTTTCCAAATGCAACCTTAGCAATGAATGTGTTATTATGTTGACATGTTGTCATGCATGTACAAATAATTTTTTTACTTATGCATGATGCCATCCTTTCTTCCTTGGCATCTTCCCTTGGAAATTCCAGCAATTTGCTTACCCTATTGTTAACTCCACCTTGTTCATGCATGTGTGTATAAATAAGTTCTATAGATATATATATCTACTGCCTAGTAAGATAATTAAGATAAGATTGTTGGGTTAAAATGTAAATAAATATGTTCCAATATAAAATCTATTAAAGTACTATAGTCTATTTTGTGACTATGCTCATTAAAAGTGATCTATTTGGTTTTGAGTTGAGCTTATTGATATCTTAAGTAGTGTAAACACCCTACTTTGGTAGCCACTCATCGATGGATTCCTCCAGAAGAGTGCACAAGTGGCAATGAGGCATTTCCCCACATCAAAGCCCTTTTCATACCCCAAAACCAACCTCCAAAACTCCAAAATTCCAAGTCCAAGCTCATTTGATGGCCCAGCATTCGAGAAGCAAGCCCAGATTCTAGCCAAAAGGCCTTGACATGGCCCAAGCGTATCTGATCAACATGGATTTGGAGCACATGTAGATCATGTGAAAAGATGGCGAGGTTTCTCCTAGGTTTGTAATTAATCTGTTGAGGATTGTTTGGTCTTTTTGCCCATTGGACCTCCAATTCTCTTCTTCCCATTGGATGGCATGGGTTTAGGTGTGCTCCATAAACTCCTTAGGCCATCATGCCCCTCTTCCTAGCCCATAACCCAATCAAATCCCATTACTTTAATCCTAACCACCCACCTTAATCAACATTTCAAATGCAACGACCAATACTTCTTCTCCTCCCTACAAAACAGTCCCCTTCACCTACATAGAGCTCTCTCGGCCTCTCCTCACTCACACACATCTGCCGAGCACCCATAGGCCACCTTCGGCCACTTAAACCTATCTTCTTTGGCCATACACAACCGACTCAACCAACTACAACCACTACATAAATCCCCTCAGTTATAGTTTGTCCTCGTCAAGCCAGCACTACCAATACCAGCCCTTAAGTCGAAGCCCAATCACATCCTAGGCCAAGCAACATCCTCACCGGCCGAATGGCCATAGCTGAGCACCACCATTACTGGCCTTTCATATTGCAGTCGAGCTCCCACAACCGTTTAGGCCTTGAATTATCCAAGCAACCATGTCCATACACTTGCTAGCCATCGCACAACCTTCAGCCATCCTCTTCCGTTTGCCTTCGCTGCAACCATGAGTCGATGACCCAAAGGAGCAACCTCCATGAGTCATCGAAAGGACAACCACCCACAAGTTAGCCTATCTTCCTGTGTTTCGTTCTTGTTGTTTTCCCCTGTTACATTGTGTTTTTGGCATGATTTTCATGTGAATTCTCTATTTGCATCATCATTCATCCATCATGCATCCATGGATGCCGATGATGGTTTCCTACTGTTGACGCTTGTCTAATAGCCAGTGAGCGCATGGAGACTTGTTCGGTCGTGTGTCCCTGCCCTTCCTCTGACTTCTTAGAGTTATCCCAGACGTCCACTCAATGCCCTTGCCGCCTTTAAGGTTGGCTGTGCTCGTGACGTCTGTCGAGAGACACAGTGAAGACAGAGGACGAAATGCATTGTATCCATCCTCATTTCATTGCATCCATGCATCTTCATCTTGCTCCCTTGATCCTCTAGAAGTGTCGAAATATCTCATCAGAGCTTGTGGCCTGAGTTTGTAGACTAGCTCGCTGGCGGAACGCAATCGATGATGAGGTAGGTCGACAAGAGTATTTGTCCATCCACATTAGCATCTAATCATCTAGATCTATTCCCATGCATCTCTTTATGCTTCCCATGCATCTCATCATGTGTTTACATCATTGCATCTTGGTTTGGAGCGATGGCAAGCTCGCTATTTTGTTTTGCAAAACTTCAAGCGAATCCTGATAGCATGTCTAAGCAGCACGGATAGGTCACATGGTTCACTTGGTTCAGAATAGGCAGTTTGCTGATGTAACACTCGTAAAATTCATTTTATAATTATTTACATTTTAATGAATTTAGTCTTAGATGGGTGTTACTGTTCCGAGACCCGTTTGTGTGGTTTTGTGCTTTTGGGCTTGGACCTCGTAGGTTGGCTTCTGTTTGCGTGTCCTTGTGCGTGGTTGGCACTATGCATTGTGGCACTATACTTGTGGGCCCAAGTGTGGGTCCGTGTGGGTCTCACGCTTGTGGGCCGGATGTTGTGGTGGGTGGTTGTGTGTGTGGGTTTGTGCAGGCAGGTGTGGGCAGTTTTGTATGCATGCGTGCTTACCTTCCACCCTGTCTAGCTGTATAAGTCGAGGCACACTCCCCATGCAACAACGCACTCTTCCCTTCTTTCCTACGCTGCTTCCTCCTTCCCGTCTTGAGCATGCCATCTCTCTCTCTCTCTCTCTCTCTCCCTCTCCCTCCACTTGTTCTCTCTCTCCCTCCACTCACCCCCTCCTTCCCGTCTCTCTCACTCTCCCTCCCCTGTTTCTCTCCTCTCTGCATCTTCCTCCTTGTTCGGTGTGCTCAAGGGTCGGCGAAGGCGTGCGGTAGTGTGTGGCGGTGCGCGGAACACTAGAGTGGCATCCTTGGGGTCGTGGAGTGGCTGTGGACATGTGGTGTGGCTGGAGTTGGCCAGAGGTCGGCGTTGATCGTCGGAGAGCGTTTTTCAAGTATGCACTCCAATTTAATGAGTAGAATGCATGAAAAATGATAGAAATGCCTAGGTTGCATGTAATCTAGCTTATATTTAATATTTTGGAATTTATGTGAATTTATTATGATTTTTATGGATATTTATGATGGTGGTTGTGGTTTGGGTCGTTTTGACCCTTCTACCTTTGCGAACTTATATCTTGATGCATGATGAATGGATTTTGGTTTTGTTTGTTGGGATTTGGAGTAGACTCGAGGGTCGACATCTTATGTTTTATGTGAGTTTTTTGGTGTTTATTTTGGGGGTTCGATCGGAGGTCCTACTTTGGGTGATTTCGAATGTTTGAGTTTGGGCTGTTTTTTGGTTTTTGTAGAAATCGACATACTGAACCATTTTAGTGTGCCGTTTTTCTGTTAGTTTTGGTCCTCTAGACGAAATTCGATCGTCGAATTTTAGATGGTCGACCGAATCAGTGGATTTCAGTCGATCGAACCATCTTCAGTATACCAGTTTTGGCTTGAGTGTTGACCGTTGACCTGATTCAATCGACCGATCTAAATCGGTCTACTGAACTAGGAGTTTTCGACATACTGAACCTGTTTTTCGATATACCGAATCAGGGTCCAGAGATTTTTATAAAAATTTGATTTTGAAGGTTTTCTAGATTGGTTTGTATTGTCCCTTTGAGATGAGATTGTGGGTCGTCAGTGGTGGTCCTATCGGACACTTGATGTGTCGTTTTGCCGAGGTTTTAGAAAGAATTTCCAAAGATATAAAATGGTTTTGAAAATGATTACAAAGTGATGGATGATCCATTTTGGAAAATGGTTTTTCCTAGTTTTCTGTGTGTGGATCGAGATACTATGGAACTGTGTCGTTGGGACCAGGAAATGTGACGACATTCTCGGGTGGTCGGGTGCGTCTCCCTGGTCGAGGTCGGGGGTCGAGATACCTGAGGCTAAGGGATGTTGGGTCCTAGAGGTATGAGACTCCTTGACTGTTGTCTCAAGGCTAGGGTTGTGGTCAGCAAGTTGAGGTGTCTTGTGGCATGATGGGGAGGTATGATACTCCTACTATCGTTGTGAGCACTGAGGCTCGGGTGTCGTTGGGTGTGGAGGTATGACACTCCCTCATGAGCACCATGTGTGGAGGATGCCGTGAAGAGGCGTATCTTGTGGTGGCCAGTGTGGGTGGGACACGTGCCTCGTAGCTGGTAGCATTCTGATAGACAAGACAACCTTCCCAGGGAGGGGTTGGCTTTGTGAGAGTTCTCCAGGTGGGGGATTAATCGTAGGATGGTGATAGCTTTTACACAGGGTGGCTTTAACGTGGTAGTGCAGACGTCGTTGGTGACTCTTCGGTGGACTGCTTGTGTCCAGAGTGTATTTACTTGGTGCTGGGTTTCCTGACTCACTGTGTGTAGTTTTGGTCATTGAGGGCCTGATTCGTGGTTTTACTCTGGTAGAGCCCCTATTGATGTTTTGGTTGGTGCAGGCCTGGTTTTTGGATTTCATAGAAAATGATTTGCGAAAAAATTTTAAAAAAAAAATTAAGGTAGTTTTGTTTTCCGTCGTTTTGTGGGATGCATGCTGGGTGACTTTTATCACTCATGTTTTCCTTGTGTTTTGGGCTGCAGGTGTAGGCATGTACAGGGTTTAGCATAGTGCATATAGTCTGGAGTCTTGTAGCCATACACGTAGGTTCTTGGTAGTTGATTTTTTTTTAGCTTTTAATTTCTTATAATTTAATTTGTTTTAAATTATTATAGGAAATTTGAGACATGACAGATCTAGTATCAGAGCTCGAGGTTCACTAGGTCGCACTAGGCTAGTGCTATACCTACGGTGTCCGGTCTAGAGACTCCATAGGTTTGGCATGCATTGTAAAGTATGCACCTGTTTTCTTCATAGTTTTCTGGTTGTTGCTTTGTTTGTGGTGCAAGTGTTTCACCTTTCTCCTTGTAGGATGCCTTCTCATGGTCGGAAGGGTAAGGCCCCTATCAAGGAGACTGAGCTCCGAGAGGACGTAGGCGGATGGAAGGCAGTTCGTGCGGAACTCAGGAGTATGGCACACGGGATCTCCCATGCGTTCAGCAAGAGTAGTGCCAGCAAGCCGTCGGGTGACCTGTGGCTGAACCAGTTCACAAAGCTTCGTCTGACGTCATTCAAGGGCAAAGTCAATGCTGAGGAGAGCTAGGCCTGGCTGGAGAAGGTGGTGAAGATGCTGGAGAGCATGGAATGCTCAGAGGAGCATTAGGTGCGTTTGGCGACTTATCTGCTGGATGGTGAGGCAGATAGGTGGTGGAAGTCTGTAAGGCAGCTGAAGTTCCCGGACTCAATCATTGTTTGCATCCAGTGGAAGGATTTCAAGGCGGCCTTCTATGACTAGTATTTTCCCGCTCATCTGAAAGAGTAGCTTCGTCGAGATTTTCGGTGTCTGGAGTAGGGCATGGTGTCGGTGCTTAAGTATGAGACTGAGTTTGTTCGGCTGAAACGTTTTGCTCCTACCTATGAGTCAGAGGAGGAGCGGGCATAGAGGTTTCTGGACGGCTTGAACCTAGGGCTGTGGGTGAAGGTGATGGGCTATAGGTGCCAAACTGTGAAGGACATGGTTGGGATGGCATATAGCTTCGAGGTAGAGCATTAGAAGTATCTGGAGAGCCATCCCAAAGGGAAGGGTAAGTCTTCTTTTACCTCCCGATTCTCTTTCTCTAGTCCTCCAAGTACCAGTAGTTTAGGTAGCCCTGAGAAGTAGCAGACGAAGAGGTCCAGTGTTTCCTCTATGGGCCAGTGGAGTTTTGCTAGGAGTAGCAAAGCTGGCCTCGGTCAGATAGGGTCTAGTGCTCTCGATGGGAACCAGTGCTTTTATTGTGGTCAGGTGGGTCACATTGCTGCATTTTGTCCCCAACCTAGGCAGACTCCTGCCCCGATGGTGCGCTACAGCTGTGGGAAGGTGGAACATGTTCAGAGATCCTGTCCGGAACCACCAAAGAAGGCAGGAAGCGCACCGCAATAGCCGATTAGGGAACGGGTGTTTACCATTGTAGTTTCAAGCATTGGGACTTCGGGAGATGTAGTTGAGGGTAAGGATGATTAGTTGGTTTTGTAACCCTCTGTGATTGTTGTAATCTCCTTGTAATCTAGACATCTACCTAATTGTATGGATGTGTGGAGTTGTTTTGTTTGGCCATCAGTTCTTTTATTGTAGCTGGTTGGATGGCCAAAGTGTTGTTTGACTCAAGGAATTCTTTCTCTTTTATCTTTGAGTCCTTTGCAACAGAGTTGGGAGAGAGACCAGCTAGACTAGCCTTTCATCTCAGCGTGGTGATGCCACTAAGGGAGCACAGTTTGACATGGAGGTATCTGCGGTCTGTCGACTTGACGTTGAACGACAAAGTGTTCGATGCCAGCTTGATCTTGATGAACATGTAGGAGTACGATGTGATACTCGGCATGGATTGGTTGGCATAATAGTCTACTTTGATCGACTGTGCTCGGTTGAGAGTTTATTTTGATCTTTTGAGGATGAGTCTTTCTTTGTGTAAGATGGGTGTTAGGGTGAGCCTAAGCTTGTCTTTTCGGTTATGAAGGCTTTTAAGTCTTTGGTTAGGAGTTGCATGGGGTATCTAGCCAGTATAGTTACCTCCACATCTCCTGAATTGGGTGTTCACAACATCTCTATGGTGTGTGAATATCCCAACGTTTTCCTTGACGATTTGCCTGGTATGCCCCCTTACAAGGAAGTAGAGTTCTTGATTGATTTGATCCTCGATTTTGGTGTTGTGTCAAAGCCTCCCTATCGCATGGCGCTAGCGAAATTGTGAGAGTTCAATACTTAGTTGCAAGAGTTGCTGGACAAGGGGTTTATCAGGCTGAATGTGTCTCCATGGGGAGCGCTGTCTCCGTAGGCTCTGACAATGTCTAGATTATTGGATATTGAACCAGATCATGGTGAAGAACAAGTATCCCTTGCCCCGTATTGATGACTTGTTCGACTAATTGTAGTCTGCATTCGTGTTCTCGAAGATTGATCTGAGGTCAGGGTATCACCAGTTGAGGATACGAGACTCAGACATTCAAAAGACTGCTTTCCAAATGCGGTACGAGCATTATGAGTTCATCGTCATGCCTTTCGGTTTGACCAATGCACCGGCTGCATTTATGGATCTGATGAACAGGATTTTCAGCCCTTTTCTGGACCAGTTTGTTGTGATTTTTGTTGATGATGTGTTGCTCTACTCCCCTGATGTTGAAACTCAAGCCTTACAGCTGAGGTTTTGGACACTCTGAGGTGTCACCAGCTGTACGCCAAATTCTCTAAGTGGGAGTTCTGGTTGAGTGAAGTCATGTTCCTTAGCCATTTGATTTCTAGAGAAGGCATCAGAGTGGATCTAGCCAAGGTCGAGGTAGTGAGTAGTTGGGAGCGACCCAAAACTGTGACGGGGATTCAAGAGTTTCTTGGGTCTGGTGGGTTATTATAGGAGGTTTATCAGGGATTTCTCCTCCATAGCCACGCCTTTGACAGAGTTGACCAGGAAGGGAGTCCCGTTTTGCTGGGACCAGAATTGTGAGGCAAGTTTTCAAGAGTTGAAGTCTCGTCTGGTTTCTGCCCCTGTGTTCACTCTGCCTTCTAGAAGTGGTGGCTTCACTGTGTATAGTGACACCAGTAGTGTTAGGTTGGGATGTGTTTTGATGCAGTATGGCAATGTCATCACATATGCTTTGCGTCAACTGAAGGATCATGAGAAGAACTACTTGACCCACGATTTGGAGATGGCAGCCGTAGTGTTCGCTCTCAAGCTTTGGTGACACTATCTCTATGGAGAGCAGTTTGAGGTCTTCATCGATCATCAGAGCTTGAAGTATATCTTCACGCAAAGGGACCTCAACCTGAGGTAGCACCGTTGAGTGGAGTATCTGAAGGACTATGATTTTAGCTTGTCCTACCACCCTAGCAAGGCCAACATGGTTGTCGATGCCTTGAGTCGGCGTACGCATGTGATGACGAGCCTGATGGTCAAGGAGTGGACTATGCTGGAGAATCTGGTGAGCTGTAGGCCGAAGCGGCAAGCTTGAAGGATGGTTGGCGCCAGGGTGGCCAACCTGTCTTTTTGCCCTAAGCTGATAGAGTTTATTGTCACCTGTCAGCAACTAGATCCATTTGTTCAGGCTGTGTTTGAGAAGCTAGAGGCTGGTGGGGAGCCTCATTTCTCTGTTGGGGTATATGGAGAGTTGAGGTATGATATGCACCTATATGTGCCCCAGCACGAGGAGGCCAGGCAGAAATTGCTTGATGAAGTGCATTGGTCTAGGTACACTATTCACCCTAGGAGTATGAAGATGTATCGAGACCTGAAGCGGAACTTTTGGTGGCCTAGCATGAAGAGAGATGTTGTTGACCATGTGGCGAAGTGTATAACCTACTAGCTAGTCAAGACAGAGCACTAGAGACTTGGAGGGACCTTGCAACCATTGGATATTCCTATGTGGAAGTGGGAGCACATCTCGATGGACTTTGTGATTGGTTTGTCGCAGACTCAGAGGAAGAATGACACCGTGTGGGTGATCGTGGATTGGCTAACTAAGTCTGCTCACTTCTTGGCCATTCAGGTGAAGCTTCCGATGCACCGCCTAGCAGAGTTGTATGTTTTCGAGGTGGTTAGGCTACATGGTGTTCCAGTGTCTATCATGTCAGACAGAGGCACAAGGTTCACCTCAAGGTTCTAGAGAACTCTGCAGGAGGCCTTTAGCATTGTGCTTAACTATAGTACAACATTTCATCCTCATTCAGATGGTCAAATAGAGAGGACTATCCAGATGCTGGAGGATATGCTCAGAGTATGTGCCTTAGACTTTCAAGGGAGTTGGGAGGACCATCTGCCATTGATTGAGTTTGCCTACAATAATAGTTATCACTCGAGCATCGGGATGGCGCCATACGAAGCTTTGTATGGTAGGCCATGCAGATCGTCGGTTTGCTGGAGCAAGGTAGGCGAGCATCAGTTGATTGGTCCTGAGCTTGTGCAGCTGTATGTAGACAAGGTTGATCTGATCCGTGACAAGCTGTTGGCTGCGTAGAGTCAGCAGAAGAGTTATGCCGACAGGAGGCAGAGACCGTTGGAATTTCTGGTGGGAGACTGTGTTTTTGAAGGTGTCACCGACCAAGGGTGTCATGAGGTTCGAGAAGCATGGCAAGTTGATTCCTTGCTATATAGGCCCATACTAGATCACCCAGAGGATCGATGAAGTTGCTTATCGGTTGGATTTACCACTAGAGATGTCCTCCGTGCACGAGGTGTTCCATGTCTTCACGCTAAGGAAGTGCCTAGCTGACGCATCTCATGTGATCCTAGTTCAGCCCAAAGGACACCAGGAAGATCTGTCCTTTGTGGAGGATGTCGTCCAGATTGTTGACCGCAAGGAGCAGGTGCTGCGGAATAAGGTGATTCCATTGGTCTTGGTGCGGTAGTGGCATCATGGAGTCGAGGGGGCCACGTGGGAACGTGAGGAAGCCATTCTAGCCCAATACCTGTATCTTTTCACCTAGCGATTTTCAGGGGCGAAATCTTCTTTTAAGGTGGGTAGGATGTAACACTCGTAAAATTCATTTTGTAATTATTTACATTTTAATGAATTTAGTCCTGGACAGGTGTTACTGTTTCGAGGCCTGTTTGTGTAGTTTTGTACTTTTGGGCTTGGGCCTCGTGGGCTGGCTTTTGTTTGCATGTCCCTATGCGTGGTTGGCACTATGCATTGTGGCACTATGCTTGTGGGCCTAGGTGTGGGTCCATATGGGGCTCGCGCTTGTGGGTCGGTTGTTGTTGTAGGTGATTGTGTGTGTACGTTTGTGCGGGCAGGTGTGGGCGGCTTGGTATGCATGCGTGCTTACCTTCCATCCTGCGTGGCTTTATAAGTCAAGGCACACTCCCTATGCAGCAATGCACTCTTCCCTTCCTTCCCGTCTCGCTTCCTCCTTCCTGTCCTGAGCAATCCACCTCTCTCTCTCTCTCTCCCTCTCCCTCCACTCATTCTCTCTCTCCCTCCACTCACCCCCTCCTTCCCGTCTTCTCACTCTCCCTCCCTTGTTTCTCTCCTCCCTGCATCTTCCTCCTTGTTTGGTGTACTCAAGGGTCAGCGAAGGTGTGCGGTGATGTGTGGCGGTGCATGGAACTCCGGAGTGGCGTCCTTGGGGTTGTGGAGTGGCCATGGATGCGTGGTGTCGCCGGAGTTGGCCAGAGGTTGACGTTGATCGCTGGAGAGCGTTTTTCAAGTATGCACTCCAATTTAATTTGTAGAATACATGAAAAGTGGTAGAAATGCCTAGGTTGCATGTAATCTAGGTTATATTTAATATTTTGGAATTTATGAGAATTTATTGTGGTTTTTATGAATATTTATGATGATGGTTGTGATTTGGGTCATTTTGACCCTTCTGCCTTTGCAAATTTATATCTTGATGCATGGTGAATGGATTTTGGTATTGTTTGTTGGGATTTGGAGTAGACTCAAGGGTATGTTTTATGTGACATTTTTGGTATTTGTTTTTGGGGTCCGATCAGAGGTTCCACTTTAAGTGATTTTGAATGTTTGAGTTTGGACCATTTTTTGGTTTTCATAGAAATCAACATACCAAACTATTTCGGTATGCCATTTTTCTATTAGTTTTGGTCCTCTGGTTGAAATTTGATCGTCAGATTTTAGACGGTCGACCCAATATGTAGATTTTGGTCGACCGAACCATCTTCGGTATAACGATTTTGGCTTGAGTGTTGACTGTTGACTTGATTCAATAGACCGATCCAAATCGGTCTACCGAACCACAGGTTTTCGACATATCGAATATGTTTTTTGGCATGTTGAATAAGGGCCTAGAGATTTTTATAAGAATCTGATTTTGAAGGTTTTCCAGATTGGTTTGTATTGTTCCTTTGAGATGGGATTGTGGGCCAATAGTGGTGGTTCCATGGAACACCTGTTGTGCCATTTTGCTGAGGTTTTGGAAAGAATTTCCAAAGATATAAAATGGTTTTGAAAATGATTTCAAAGGGATGGATGATCCATTTTGGAAAATGATTTTTCCTAGTTTTCTGTGTACGGGCTGAGACACTATGGGACCGTGTTGTCGAGACTAGGGAATGTGACAACATTCTCGGGTGGTTGGGCACGTTGCCCTGGTCAAGGTTGGGGGTCGAGATACTTAAGGCTGAGGGACATCGGGTCTTGGAAGAATGAGACTCCTTGACTGTCGTCTCAAGGCTAGGGTTGTGGTCCGCAGGTTGAGGTGTCTTGTGGCATGATGGGGAGGTATGATACTCCTACTGTTGCTGTGAGCACTGAGGCTCAGGTGTCGTCGGGTGTGGAGGTATGACACTCTCTCTTGAGCACCGTGTGTAGAGGATGTCGTGAAGAGACATACCTTGTGGTGGCTAGTGCTGGTGGGACACATGCCCCGTAGCTGGTAGTATCCTAAGAGATAGGATAGCCTTCCCAAGGAGGGGTTGGCTTTGTGAGGGTTCTCCAGGTGGGTGAATCACGGGACGGTGATTACTCCTGCACAGGGTGGCTTCACCTTGGTAGTGTAGACGTCGTTGGTGGCTCTTCAGTGGATTGCTTGTGGCTAGAGTTTGGTTGCCTAGCGTCGGGTTTCCTGACTCATTGTGGTGTGGTTTTGGCCATTGAGGGCCTCGTTCGTGGTTTTGGACTTGTAGAGCCCCGATTGATGTTTTGGCTGATGTGGGCTTGGTTTTTGGGATTTTAGAGAAAATGATTTGTGAAAAGAATTTAAAAGAAAAATTAAGGTAGCTTTGTTTTTTGCCGTTTTATGGGGTGCGTGCTGGGTGACTTTTCTTACTCAAGTTTTCCTCGTGTTTTGAGCGGCAGGTGCAGGCATGTAGAGCATTTAGTATAGTGTATATAGTTTGGAGTCTTGTAGCCACACACATAGGTTCTTGGTAGTTGATATTTTCTGTTTAGCTTTTAATTTTCTGTAATTTAATTTGTTTTAAATTATTATAGGAAATTTGGGGTGTGATAGTTGAGCTCCCTTGTACCCTCTATTTTGTTTTCCCTACTGTTTTCCAGCATGATCCCTTCTATTTCCCTGCATGAACATGTCTTCGCCTGCATTGCATGGTTTTCTTTCCGTGTTTTCTAGCTTCTCGCATCCATCAATTAGGGTGATGATGTTTACAATGTCGAGTTCTTTTGATCGTTGGTCTAGAATTCACATAGCGCGACTGAGCATTAGATCACATCAATTTCCGTCCCATTCATCTCATTCACATTAGCATGATATTAAACATTCATCCATTCAAGACTTTGCATGCATTAGCATTAGCAACACACTAGCAAGTGATTAGCCAAGAAAGACCGATTTGTTGGGTATGTGGAGGTGTCTAAGGCCTTCCTCATGTGTAATAGGAGTCCTTACCCTTTTTCTAGCTTGCAATGGCCAATGTGTTGAATCCATGAGGCACGAAGCATGCATACACATTCATTTGTGTCCATCTTTTTCCTTGCATTTTTATGCATTCGATTTTCCTTGTCTTTTGATCTCAATTAACTAAGTGGCGACTTTGTTTTGTTTTTCCTTATCCTTTAATCCTCTTTTCCTTTATGTGTTCGAGTTAAGTATTCTTCCTCGGATTTATCATCTTCGTCGTGACCTTATCAATTTTCGTGCACTCGCATGCTCGAAAGTGCCTCATCGTTGGCATGGTCACAGGAATTGGCGACTCCATTTTGTTTTCCTTATCCTTTTCTTTGCTTTCTTTGGTGTTTTTGAGTTAAGTATCCTTCCTTGGATTCACAAACTTCGTCATGACCTTATCAATTTTTGTGCGCTCCCTCATACGAAAGTCCTTGTTGCCAGCATGGTCACAAGTGGTGTGAGTTTAATATGTCGAAACCATTTAGGCATATTTCTATTTGTTGATGGGTCAAATTGGAAATATGTAAAATTAAATATAGACTTTTATAAATAAGGGGTCATGGTCCTCGAACCCCAAGCTTTGGCCTCCCTTCTCTTTCACCTCCTTGAGAAAGGTGAAGAAAAGAAGAGTTTGGTGGTTTAGAAGATCAGATCCTGAGCATGTGATCAAAGAGAAATCACTTCGGTTTTCATCATAGATTCAAGCACACTTTTCGAAAATGTTTCATTTTTGTTGATTTATCATGTTTTAGATCTTATGTGGGAATATTAAATGTTTTCTTCTTTGTGTTCTTCCAAATTTTAATGCATATGGAAATCCATGTGATATAATGTTTTTAACAAGTGATATTAGAGCTTGATCATGATTAAATCATCAAGGACTCTTGATTAATGAATGATCATTGTTAAAATCAAGTTTTCTTTGATTTTTATATCAAAAATTAGGGTTTCTTGGGTTGAAGCTGTGGATGGATTTTTGAGAGGTGTTGATGAGGATGTCGTTGGCATGTCCACTCACATTGACGCCTCTTTTGTGATCGCCACTCGTCCTTCATTGATGCTGACTGACAAGACGCCTTGCAGGAGTTTCTACGGTTGTAGTTGTGGTGTGGGTTCTCGATTTACTGGGTTGGCGGTAGGATGCTTTCCAGTACCGTCCTCGTACTATGTAGTCATCCTTCCCTTCAAAACAAATAACAAAAAAAAGATCTGGATTAGTTCTAGGTATAGTAAACAAAATAAAAAAAGTAACAGAAAACATAAATAACTAAATCTAATACTAACCAGGGGGTTGTCTTCGCATGCATATGCTATTGGTTTAGTTAAAATGCAATGTTATGCAATAATATGTAAAAGAAAAATGGATTGGGAACGAGTACTCCCTTCACCCTCGTGCTCTTGGTGTGGAGTGGAAGATGTGGAGGCAGATAGATGGAGCTCCAGAGGCACTTTTGGCTCTTGGAAGGCTTAGATCTATGGATTTGGACATGGAGGAGGGGGCTGAAGGGTCTCTCTCTCTTTCTCAGGGTTATCCCTCAACATCTCTCTCTTCTAGGGTTTTTGGGTGCTCCTTAGGGTTTTTGAATTGCCTCGTGGAGTTTTGAAACTACCTCCCTTAGAACTCTAGAACTCTTGACCTAGGAGTCCTTTTATAGAGTTTAGGGGCTCCAATTCTTGTCAAAGACGAGTGGGAGATCAAGGGTCAGGATTAAAATCGTTTAAAATTGAAAAAAATATCTTTTTAGATGTCGTTGCCTATATGGCTGACTATAGAATCATTACGTGGCCACCCATACAAGCGACGAAGTTGCAAATTTCGATTTTACTAGACGCGATGAATCAACAACTAAAAGGCAATGATATCTGCCACGTCAGCTAGTCGCTGCTTGAATAGGCGTCAAGCGACTATAAAGGAAAAAAATTGAAAATTAAGAACCTAAAATATCTTCATACGAATCCATTAACAGATCACGACGAAATCCATCATTGAAAATCATCTTCGTATTAGAAAGATTTCAAATAAATTCCACATTCAATTTAAATTCAAAATGTTAAGTAAATCAAATTTGAAAATTTAAAACTTCAATAATTACGAAAATATCAATTAAAATCAAGGATATTTTAGATTAAACATAGATTGGCAATCATCTAGATATTTTGGATTTTATCTTTATTTTTAGGCATTATCTTGATTTAAATATAGTTATAACAATAAAAATGTGATAACTTATCATAAAAAACTCGTTTTTGGTAAAAATAAAGATAAATAATCTTAAATATCAAGTCATCCAAATTTCAAAAATCTTTTGGAATTATTTGACATTTATAATGATTTATATGATATGTATATACATTTAAGTGTTAGAAAATTATAATAATTATGGGAAAACTCATAATAATATTCATAAATGTCCCATATATCGTATTAAAGCTCAAGATGACAAATTATATGGGGAGAGAAATCCAAGAAGCTCGTCACCTATGATCGTGGCGCCAAGACATCTCGTTGCCTATCTCAGCGGCTATAAGACATGTTACCTTCTAAACTGGTGACGAGAGCTGTTGCCTGTCACATTGGCAACAGCTTGGTCTTTTACAGTTTATCCTCTTTCTTTTATCTTAATCCACAAAGATACATTAGAAGTTCGGAAATACTTCAGAAATTCCATAAAATCATAAAACATCTTCTTTTAAGATCAAAATACTCAAATTTAGCATTAATTTGAGTAAGGCGAGAGCACCAACTCTACTACAGCTAATGATTCACACCGGAAACGCTCAAGGGGCTCAAACCAACCACTAGTTCGAGTGTGTCAGCTCTGCCACAGCTAACGACCTTGAATCAAGTATAATCGAGAATGTTTTTAAAGAAATCATGAAAAATTTGGAAAATATGTTATAGATCCTTAACCATGTGATTTGGAGCACCTCAAGATTCCTATTCTAGATGAATTTTGGGAAGTGTAAAAATGGTATATCTACAGATACCCCTCATTGAAGTTGATCTTGGAATAAGATTAACTCCAAGGTAAGAATGATGTCCCTATTGAGCATTTCCTGAAATAGGAAGTTTGCTCTCAAGCAATTCGCCATAAGGGTTCCAAAAAGAAAACCACCTTTTGGTTTCGGGACATGGTCACATAGCCAAAAAGGAGGAACCTATCAGGTTTCGGGAGATTATTACACAGTTAGGTGGTGGAAAGATGAACAGACTCGATTTCGGGATATGGTTGCACAGCTGAGTGGTTCGATTAACAATGCTGTCATATGAAGGCTTAGGTATGGAGGAGTCAAGTCAATTTCAAAGCTATGTGTCATAGTCGGTGTTGAGACCATGTCAACCATGTAGAGATGTCACTTTAATGGGACAGAGACTAAGTGATGATCATGGAGAAATTACCCTATCACCAGTCGAATGAAAGAAAGGTAATAAAAGACTAAATGGTTGTGGCTTTTTGTTTGAGAGCTTGCTCGGATTGGAATGATGAACGGATAGGTGGGACTTGAATAGGCTTTAGGAGGATCACATGTTCTAAGGGTTTCTAATACTCTTTTAGAACAATGCTCCATCCGTACTCTACTTCCAATGCATGAGAACTAATCATGGACGCATGATTCAAGCAAATAATGTGGATGCACAGTCAATCACACTATGCAATGAATGATCCATATGGTAGGTTAGGCTGACGAGGTACGGTTGGTCCCTAACCATATAGACATATGCAAAATGCATGGATACACATTACGGTCAAGTATTTTTTGTTCTCGAGTGTGACCAATACTATCTGGAAAGGACCATCATCCCACAAATAAAGGAGTTCTATGAGTAAAGAATCAAGTGAGGGAGTGAACCCTTCCTCTGCTAAACCGAGGATTGCCTCTTAGTCAGAGTAATGTGTCTGTGTACATGGTATGAACTCCAAAGGTAGGAGTCCATTCTTAGATCATGGCGAGATTCGATGTACTAGAACTTGGTAAGATTTTACCTGTGCACTCAACAATACATGGTAGTAATCAAAGATGTACCTTTCCCTACCCCAGAAGGGTTGGCTAAGTTGCCTAGGAAAGGTGCTGTAGTGCTATCTTCTGCTCCCATATACTTAAGATTAGGTGGAGAGAATTAGTCTTAGCCTCAGTCGAAGAGGTGGAAAACTAGAGCCCACGTCGATTGTGAGTCATTCATGGATGCTCTAAAGATCATTGTAGGGTAATGTCTTTGTGAATAAAACACACCCAAGCCATGGAGACACGCTTGAGTAGGACGTTAACTGCAAATCTTGGTGAGTCGATTGTTGCATCATCGGTCAGACTAGTTCCAGTTTCTCTACTTACTAAGTTTTCACTTGTAGGTAAGGTGGATGGTACTACTTATTTGATTTTTTGGTTGGCTTTTCTTGGGTTTTCTAATTTTTTTGGATTTTTAGATTTTCTATTTTTTTTGAATTTTTGGATTTTTTGTGTTTTTTTTTTGGATTTTTTAATTTGTTTAATGAGTGTAGTTGTAACCCTCTCTCTCATACATCTAGCATTACTACCTTGTATATACATGGTGAGAGAGTTCTTCCTTTCATCATGCCTCAACCTTTGAGAACTTAGGACTTCGTATTGGCTTTAGTTGATCTTTATTTCCTTTTTTACTCAGTCCCTGAGCTTCTAGGGTTTCCTGCCCCTTGCCTATATGTGGTGAGAGAGTGGGGTAGACTTGAGGTACAACATGCTCTTGGTGTTGACCATAGCTCTAGTGCCACTCACTAATGTTTGGCCTTAATGTGCCTTTAACTTTCCTAGGTGTTCTTCTTTTCTTTTGGCTTTTCATTCTTTTCACTTCCTTTTCTTTTTTTCTTTTGGGGTTTCCCTCTCTTGTTGCTTTTCTTTAGGTGCCCACCCATCACTGCCTTCTCGAACTTATGCTATGACAACACACTTACTTGTTAGTTTTCTCACCCTCATTTTGAGTACCCGCCCATCACTACCTTCGGATTTATGCTATGACGGTGTACTCAACTTTTCATGCACTCTCCTATTTTGGGTGCTTTCTAAGTTGTTTGGTTCTAGTACGCTCACCCATCACTACCTTCTCGAACTTACGCTAGTGCCACACTATACAAGGCGAGCGGCTTCTTATGATATGCCTAGGCTTTGAGCCTATTTTTCTCTTATCTCCCCATGCAAGGTGTATGTGAGGATAGGACAAGGTTAAGGTTGCTCTGGTTGCTCAACTTCCTTTCTATGCAGGAGACAATTCTCTTCCATATCTAGTACTAGGTCTTAGGCTCTCTTTAGGTTGTGGTATGTGATTAAGGGTGTATCTATGGAGTACATGTAACTTCTACGGATCTAGAGATGTCTTCTGGTCATCCTACCTAATGGGTGGACCTTTTCTGGGTATTACATCCTCTATTTAGAAACCCTAGATAATATCTTGGCATTTCTGCTCAATGTCATTAGCTGTTAGGTGCGACTTACACTCATCAATCACTATTATTGTTTTTTTATTATTGCTATTACTAAATTTGGCTTAGCATTCAAAGAAAATAAATAAAGGAAAAGACAAGAAAGAAAATAATTGTCATATTTACATGTTTTTGAAGATAAATTGAATTTGCCACTCGATTGAGTCTCATATTTTCCTCCCTAGATGGAGGGGTACACTTATTGGGCAGCTGTAGGAGTTTGCCCTTGGCAAAGGGCATTGAGGTGATAGTGGCACATCTTTGTATTTTTCCATCGGTTTGCGCCCAGTCTTTGCTTTTTCAGGGTCACTTTTGGATTCATCTCGGTTCTCTTCTTCTAGTGTGCCCTTAGTGACTTCGTCTCTTTGTGAAGGACCCTTTGAAGCATGTCCACTAATGTGTCTCTTGATCTCTTCTTGGCTAATGTATTCATTGAAGCCCTTGGTAGGCCCACTTTCTTTTGTAGGACCTGGTGGCTTGGGCAGAGGCTCATCCTTGGCATGGATTGTTTGGTAGAGGGAGTTGATCGTGGCTTCCAGGTCATACCAGTCTGAATTCCCGTATTCATTGTACACAGGCAGCATGTCAACATCTCTCCCCATCATGTGTTGGTACATCTAAGAGTTCGTTCCTTCTTCATACTAGGGGTTGTAGTCATACCATTCCTCAAGAGGCTCTTCGTTGTATAGCTTTGGTAGGGGTCTTTCTTCACTTAGTTCTGGAGGCGCGGGCTCCCAACTTATCCCTGAGTCTATCTGGTGATTGGCCTTGAGAACGATCACCTCCCTTTGGTGTTTGAATTTGAGTAGTTGGTATACAGGGGATGCCATTGTACAAATCACTACTAGCCAGGGCCTCCCTAGGATTAGTAGTTGAGCTCGATCCTCCTCCATTACTATAATCATGGTGGTGTTGGTGAGGGGACCTATAGTGGCATCTAGCTGAATCATCCCGATCACTTTTCTTTGACTTTTATCATAAGTTGCGTAGGTGAAGCGATGCTTAGTAACCGTAGTTTCTTCAATGCCTAGGGACTTCAGGGTGGATAGGAAGCAGACACTTTTGTTGGCACCAATGTTAACGAGTATCCATGGAGTAAACGACCATTGATGTCCGTGTTGATGATCAGTGGGTGTGAACATTCCTCAGGCATATGTAGTTCTACATCCTGGAAGACGATATTCTCCTTTTCGAACTTCACAACGATCTTGCTAGTTTGAATGGATTTCCAGTGCTAGGGAAGACATCCAAGTAGTCATGGTCCTTAACTTCCTCCTCATCCTGTTGGCTTTTCTAGGGTTCGTCGTCGTCTGGAGTCTCGCATCCTAAGTTGTCTTCCCAAGGCTCGTTTGCATCCTCCTTTGGCTATACCTATTGCACAGGCATTGCTAGTGTATCCCATTCCTCCTTGTCGGTGCTTGGCGGCCCCAGGTCAAGGTTTGCTTGCACGTGCTGGGTGAGTGTCGGTTTTGGCGGAGTAGTTGGCTGGGCATCCTCGGCCTCCATGTGGGCTACTAGGTGATTAGGCATGGGGTCTTGGTGGATTTGCATCTCATGTTGGCCTCCCTGCATTGCCCTTAGTCTTTCTTTTAGCTTTGTCCACATGATTTCTCCCTGATCATTTAGATCATATATTTTTTCTTTGACCGTAAAACACTCCTCTAGTGCGTGCTCGTTCTTCTGGTGATACGGACAGTACTTGGACAAGTTGACGTTAGGAGCGTTTGGGGTTTGTGCTAGAGGCTGTAGATCTTCACTTTCTACTACTATTTTGAAAACATCATGGAGTGGCTCCAGAAGTGGTGGGTAGTTCCCCCTTTAAGGTCTGTGATAGCTCTATGTAACGATTCGACTCCGAGCTATTTCCAAAAATCTAGCTTTTTTTTCACTTATAGTAATCACTTACATTAGATCTAAAACTAAATCCAACATTATCCCACTTAATTAAAATACAATTAATTGAATTACATTAAACTAAATACTTACCCAAAATCTTTGATGTGTGGTTGACTAGCTCCACCTCCATGTGCACTAGCGAACTTCTACTCCTATCGTGCACCTAAGAAAATCAAACAAAGTACGTGTGAGTGACATCTAAGTCATTCAGTACGCACTCCAAACATACACACAACAAAAATCCAGCAAAAACTATTGAAACATAGCGTTTAATTTACAAAACATGGGTTTCTTTTGGAAAATCCATCTTTAAAACGTCTACCTCTTTTTCTTTGAAATCGCTTGGGACTTTGTTCCCAAAACTATACTCTTTTCAAAACTTATATTTCCTTTTCTTTTAAAATATTTGGAAATTCGTTTCTGAAACCATATTCTTTTCCAAAACTCATCATTTCTTTTCAATGCTTGGGATTTCTTCCCAAAACCAAAATCATTTCCATATCTTGGGAAAACACATTCTTATTTATTTCTAGGATTTTCGGATCATTCACAAGTCCAATCCTAGCCACACCAACTCTTTTCATTTTCACAAAACCACACACTTTTCTTAATTACTTTTTACTTTCTTTATTGATGTTATTTTGATCAGGGGTAATCAGGCATACAAGTAATAGATGAGGACATCATTTCTCTTACCTCCTTGCACTACCGTGGTGAAGTTCCCCATGCGGGAGGACATCGCTTCGATCCACTGGACTCAATTTCTCTTATAAATGCACGGGGATACCTCTTTATCTGACGTCTCATCGGTGACCCCAACACCTGGTTCATTTACCAGGCTCAACCTACACCATCTCAAATTCGGTGACCACGGTCGTATTTGACAATCGATATCTTATCAATTTGCCTACACCTACCCTTGTGATCCCACTTTGGCGACGACGGTCGTATCTGGCAATTGGTTTCTTTGGAGTATCATTCTCCTACTATATTACCGACACCAACCCCTGTGATTCCACGACACATTATTAGTGTTTCATTTTCAAAAACTCTTAAGTTTTCCGTTTCAAACATTTCCATTTCATTTTTTCCGTTGTAGGGATCCATCCATGCAACACATGACCCTCTACTAGGGTCCCAACTCAATTCATGAAAAGCCATACTTTAAAATCATAAATTGGGTCTCATGCCCAAACATTATTCAAAAACACACATTCAATCATTTTCTTTCATCTTTGGGGCTTGGAGCCTAAAACCATTCCCAAATCCACTTAATTGAGTTCCATATTCTTCCATGATATTTACATGGGGAAAACATCATTAACGCATACTCATTAACCATTTAAAACCATATAGTTTCAGATCAAAATTCTTTAGAAATCACTATTAAAAGTCATTCATGCTCTTTAGGAACCTTTAGAAAAAGCCACTTCTCAAAGGTACTCTTATCTTCTCATAATAAACTTTGAAAATCACTTAAAACTTTCTAGCTTAGTTGAAATATTAATTAAACACTTTCAGGGTATAGGCTTACCCTGAAGAACCACACAGAGGCTCGTGGTGGTCTTAAGTCCTCAATGACTTACAAGTCCAAATATCAATTCATCTTGCTAATTCGTTCGGGACATTCCCAAACCATGGTAATGGTTATCCTACTTGTTCTTGTCTTAATCTATTCATTTCTCCAAGATTAATACATATATATACACCCATATATATATATTAACCAACACTTAAAATACTCAAAAATGGTTCAGAGCCTAATTTGATATACAGCTAAAATTCGGTATACCGAAATTTCCTGACTCGACGTGCTGGAAAATTTCGGTATACCATTTCAGGTGATTTCTGAATGGTGAAATTTGCACTGAAATAGGCCCATATTAGAAACTGTATTGTATTCACCATGAATCATGAAAAAGACATATAATATATCAAAATGAAGATTTTTAAGTCTACTTTCACATGAAACAAAAATTATTCAAATCCAATGCTCATAACTCAAGAAATGCAAGCTGGAAGCTCTAAGACTCAAACTAACTTTCTGAATGGGTTTCTGAGTCTTCTTTCAAATGCAACAAGAATCAAGCCAATCCATTACTCATATCTCAAGATATGTAAGTGATAAGCTCGAAGACCCAATCTGGTATGGCACCTTGTTATAGAGTAACGCAACCAGATGGGTTACTCTACTTGCCAACCTTACTTCTCTTTCCACAGCTCATGACAAATTCAAAATAATATACCAAAATGAAGATTTATAAGTCTAATTTAACATGGAAGAAAAATCATTCGAATCCAATGCACGTAAAGCAAGATATACATGATTGAAACTTTGAAACCCAGACTGTCCTAACTGAATGAGTTTTCAATCTTTGCATGATAACTGGTATCTCTACAGGCCATGAAAATTTACAAATAAGCTACCAAAACTAAGATCTTTGAGTCTACTTTCAAATGCAGCAGAAATCATGCAAATCCAATGCTTATAGCACGAGTTATTTAAGATTGAAGCAGAGGAACTCAAACAACTCAACGGTGGCTATGTCTCTGAAAAACCTTCGAAAATCCACTAAAAATGATACCAAAAATCACAAAACTTCTATCATGCAACCAGATCACCTCACATAACCTACTTGAATCATTCATGAGCTCAAACAAAGAAAAATACCTAGGTAGGGTGCATACCTCTTCTCTTTCTATTCTCTCTCTCTTTCTTTCTTTCTTTCTTTCTTTCTTTCTTTCTTTCTCCTTCTTCTTCTTCTTCTTCTCAAATCCTCCTCTCTTATTCCCCTCTTCTCATTCTTTTTTTTTATTTTACAAAATGTGGATGCCATGCCTATAGTCTCCCTCTCCCTCATATAGTCATTATTTTATTGAACTTTTCACGTAAATTTGCGCAAACACCCCTAGGAAGGAGGGAATACTACAGACACCCATTATATGAAACAAAATCTCCAAAACAATGCAACAAGGCCAATAACTTATACCAAGGATAACTTAATCATTAATTAAATTATTATCAATAATGATTAAGTGCGAAAATCAAGATTCAAGTTGTTACACTCTGTGGTGGGGAGACGGCATGATAGGTCCTCTGTCTTAGTTGTTGCCCCTTGTGTTGACTATTGGTCTATCCTTGTTGAGGGTACATTGAGTAGGTAGGAGGCTGCTAGTACGGATGCTGGGGTTGTTGCTGTTGGGACTAAGGTTGAAACTGCATGTACTGCCCTTGGTGCTGGACTAATGGACCTTGGTACTAAATTGGCTAATTTTGATACTGAGCTAATTGCCCTTGATGTTGAGTTGTGATCGGGGCCACGTCACCAGTGATGCCCTTGTAGGTGTAGCTGGAGGTCTTCTTCTCGCATCTTCCTTCAGACCCTAGGAATGATAGGTCCTCTTTATTACGGAGGACTCTTGTAGCTCGATCATATAACTAGGAGTATGTGTGGAAGTCACCCATCAGTAGGCCCGCTCTGAGTGCTCTAGTGGTGTTCTGGGTGATGACTTTGACTACCTGGCTTTCGAGTATATAGCAATCTGATCTGGCAACCATGTCTCTCGATCTACCGATGTATGTGGTGCAATCCTTGTCTAGCCTCGTCTTCTCAACAAGGAGGTCCCTGATTGTTGGCTTGTGCTGGATGCAACGGATGTACTACTGTAGCAACTTGTCCAACACAATCTTGAAGTCACTGAGGTCATATGCTGTGAGCATGTTGAATCACCTCAATGCTTCTCCCTCTAGTCTTTTGAAAAAATGTAAATAGTTAGCCTGTTATCATGTTGATAGGGTAAGGTGTCCATGGTGAAGGTAGCAAGGTGATTCCGTGGATCACTTGTCCCATCGTATTTCTACATTTTGGGCATCTTAAATCCGAGTTGTAGAGTGAAGGATGGGAATCGTGAAGTATCGAAGCCAATCAACACCTTTGATGTAACTCCTACCTCTACTAGTGCATCTGCGATCATTCTTTTGACATCTAGGCTTAGAGTGGATGTTTGCCCCTGGCTTTGGCACTTTCGTTGGAAATTACTATTGTAGAGTGGTACAATGTTGCGGAGGGAAGGAGGAGAGTTGAGCTAAAGCATAAGATGGGGACTGCATGGCTGAAGGTAGAGTTGCCTCTAGGTAATGGTGTGAGTGTAACATCTTGGAATTCAAACAGGATGTAATTGAGAATGTGCCATGTAATCTTGGATTTAATTATTAATGAATGATGTTGGTTAATGTGTAATCATGTGATATTTGTGTGATGTTTCTCCCAAACTGGTTTGTTGACTAGTTAGTGCAGTTCAGAATAGTTCAGGCACATATTCTAGGTGAGAATATTCTAGTCGTAGATCTCTAGCACATACTATGAGCGTGTCTTAGCAGTGGATTTTAGTGGCACGAATTGTTAGCATGCTGCAGAAATACAGTATTGTATAGTGAAATACAGTAAACATTGCTCTACGCTTGTAGCTGCTACGCCTGTGATGTCTGCTTGTAACGACCCAATTAGAAGGGGTGCTTTGGCAAGATAATTAAGGTGAAATTCAAGCGTGTTAGGCTTTGGGGGTCCTAATGCCTAATGTGGGACAAGTTCTCAGTAGTGTTTGACACTTAGATTGTGGGTTTCTGGCCTTTTGGTGGTTCGGTTGCTGTTCTGGCCCTTGTGGGAGTTTTGAGGGTTCACTCTGTGCTTTGGTGGTGGATCTCGGTTTGCACAAGTCACGTGGACGTGAAAGGTCACGTGGTCTAGTTTGGTGCTTGCGGCTTCCTTTCTTTCCTTCCCTTCTTTCTCTTTCCTTTCCTTTATTTCTTTCTTTTCTTTCTTTCTCTTCCCCGGGCCCCACCCCTTCCTCTTCTTCTTCTTCTTTTTCTTCCCCAGTATGCTAGGGAGATGAGGGGGGAGGGACATCGGTGAGAGAGAGGGAGACAAGAGGGGGAGATCAGAGAGGGGGGGGGGGGGGGGGAGAGATG
>JAMKQA010036794.1:0-27965 GCA_024699735.1 Posidonia australis | reverse complement strand
CCTCGAGACTGTGGTGGTACTGTAGGCCCCGGGGTGAAAAAGACCCGGACTACCCTCAGTGCTGGTGCTGTACGGGGCTGGGGTTAGAGTCCCCAGTTACTCGGGCACCAGGGCGTCCCTAGGACATACTCCGTGCTTGTACCAGTGAGGGTACATTTTGAGGTTGCGGCCGAGGCGGTTGAACTCTAGTACGGGGTGGTTCACCGTGGCACTGCAGTGTGGGTGTGGTGACATGGAATCCACACCAGCTGCTTGAGGCCAGGTCGATCGCCTGTGGCCAGGGTGATACGACCAGTTCTGGAATGGAAATGTGGATTTGTGTGTGAGAACTAGTTTGTAGCCTAGTTTATGGCAAATTGTGCTTATGGTTTTTAAATGATGTTTTGGGCTAGGAAACTAGATAAAATGACTTGTTTCTCCAGCGTTGAGAATAAAGGTTTTGAAAGAGCATGAGATTTTGAAAAGAAAAGAAAAGTTTGAAAAGCCATTGCTTTACGAGTTTTGATAATTGCATATAAAGGTTTTTGGAAATGATGCTTTGAAGCAAGGTTTTCTGTGCTTTTAGTGTTGTTTTGGGGCACGTACTGGGTGGCATTCTTGTCACTCACGCGTGTTTTCTTATCCCCTTGTTTTCAGGTGCTGTGCTGTAGGAGCAGTCTACTCTGGTGCATCTTCTCGAGCCACACTTGCCGCACACAGGTCTGGGTAGTTAGCTTTATTTGTTTTATATTGCTGCTTAGCTGCTTTTAATTGCATTGGGGTAGTTCTCGTACTATTGTGTAGCACTGGGGTGTTACAAAATCATTGGTAGGTGAAAAGATATGGATATTGGGCCATCATTGCATCTTCACACTCCCAAGTGGCTCCTTGGTACCATGATGCTACCATTTCACCACAATAAGAGGGATCACCATGTTCCGCAGCACTTGTTCCTTCTTGTCAATAATTTGGACAACATCCTCATCCTCTTCAAAGGACAAATCTTGGTGGAGTACCTCTAGCTGAATCGAAATCGCAAGCGATACATCAGCTAGGCACTTCCTCATTATGGAGACGTGGAAAACATTATGGACTAACGATAATTTCGGTGGTAGATCCAATCGATATGCGACCTCACCAACCCTCTATGTGATTTTGTAAGGGCCAATATAGTAGGGACTTAATTTTTTACGCTTCCTGAACCTCACCACACCTTTTGTTGGTGATACTTCTGGGAATACATAATACCCCACCAAGAATTTCAACGGTCACCACCTTTGGTCGATGTAACTCTTTTGCCAACTCTGTGCAGTTAGTAGTAGTTTCTTACAAATCAGATCCACTCTATCTGCATATAGCTACATGATCTCTAGTCCAAGGAGTTGTCATTTGCTTACTTCACTCCAATAGATAGGGGACCTACATGGTCTACCATATAATGCCTCGAATGTCACCATCCCAATGAGGGAATGATAATTGTTGTTGTAGGTGAACTCCACCAACGGTAAATGTTCTTCCCAGCTCCCTTGTAGGTCTAAGGCACAAGCCCTTAACATGTCCTCCAACATTTAAATGGTCCTCTCTATCTGATCATCTGTCTGAGAATGGAATGCTATGCTAAAATTGAGTACTGTGCCAAAACACTTCCTACAAGGTCCTCCAAAACCTTAAGGTAAACCTTGTGTCTTGATTAGACACAATGGACACAGAAACACCGTGCAACCGAACAATTTCTATCAAGTATAATTCCGCCAATCGATGCATCGGAAGTTTCATACGAATAGCAAGGAAGTGGGCTGACTTGGTTAATCGATCTACGATCACCCACACAGTGTCGTTCTTTCTACTAGTGCACGGCAACCCAATCACAATGTCCATGGAAATGTGTTCCCATTTCTATACAAGAATGTTCAGTGGTTGCAAGGTTCCTCTAGGTTTCTAATGCTCCGTTTTGACTAGTTGGCAAGTTGTACACCTTGCCACGTGATCAGCAATATCCTTCTTCATGCCAGCCCATCAAAAGCTCCTAGTCAGGTCCTAGTACATTTTGGTACTTCTTCGGTGAATGGTGTACTTGGACCGATGAGTGATATCTAATAACCTCTGCCTGGTCTCCTCTTGCTAGGGCACATACAACAGGTGAACATATCTAAATTCTTCATATGCTCTAATAGACAAATGAGGCTCTCCTCCAACATCTTGAAGGCAACCCGAACAAAAGGGTCTGTTTGATGATGGACAATGATGAATTCTATTAGCTTTGGGTGGACAGACAGGTGAGCCAACCAGGCGCCAACTGTCCCGTAAGCCATCCTCTTGGGCCTACAACCCACCTAATCCTCCAACATGGTCCATTCTCTCATCATCAGACTTGCCATCATGTATGTACGTCGACTTAGGGCATTGACAACTACGTTGGCCTTCCTAGAGTGGTAGGATAAGCTAAAATCTTAGTCCTTTAGATACTCCACCCATCTACGCTGCCTCATGTTGAGGTCCTTCTAAGTGTATATGTATTTCAGACTCTAGTGATCAGTGAAGACCTCAAACTACTTCCCATATAGGTAGTGTCACCATAGCTTGTAGGCGAATACCACAATAGTCATTTCCAAATCATGGGTAGCATAGTTCTTCTCATGGTCTTTTAGCTGGTAGGATGCATTGGCTATGACGTGGCCATGCTGCATTAGAACACAACTCAACCCAATATCACTGGCATCACTATACACCATGGAGCCACCACTTTCAGAAGGCAGAGTTAGGACGGGAGTAGAGACCAAACAAGCCTTTAACTCATTGAAGTTTGCCTCACAATTGTAATCTTAAATGAATGGGACTCTCTTCCGTGTCAACTCTGTCAGGGGTGCATCTATGGAGGAAAAGCCCTTAATGAACCTCCTATAGTAACCTACCAATTCCAAGAAACTCATGATCTCTAAGACATTCTTGGGTCTCTCCCAGCGTGTTCACTGCCTCGACCATGGCATGATCCACTTTGATGCCTTCTCTTGAGATAAGATGGTTGAGGAACATAACCTCGTTCACCTAGAATTTACACTTGGAGAATTTGGTGTACAACTGATGCTATGTCAAAGTGTCTAGTATTGCCCTCAAATGTGAGGCATAAGTGTCTATGTCTGAAGAGTAAACCAGAACATCATCAACACACACCACCACAAGCTGATCCATAAAAGGTCGGAATACCCTGTTCATTAAGTCCATGAATGCAATAGGGGCATTGGTTAAGACAAAAAGCATAACTGTAAACTTATAGTGGTCGTACCATGTTCGGAAGGCTATCTTCTGAATGTCTAAATCACAGATTCTCAACTAGTAATATCCAGACCTCAAATCATTCTTTGAGAATACCGAGGCAGACTGCAACTAGTCAAATAGGTTATCAATGTGGGGTAAAGGGTACTTGTTCTTTACTGTGATTTGTTTCAACACCTGATAGTCTATTCATAAGTGGAGTGAACCATCCTTCTTTAGAACGAATAAGACAAGCACTCTCCATGGAGAGACATTCAGCCTGATAAAACCCTTGTCTAGCAACTCTTGTAGTTGTGACTTGAGTTCCGGCAATTCCGTTGGTGCACCAGCTCCAGGCACCAGATCGATAGAAAACTATATTTCCCTGTGAGGTGGCATGTTAGGCAACTCGTTAGGAAAAAGGTCAAGGTATTCACACACTATAGAGATGTCGTGAACCCCTAGCTCAGGAGTCGTGGAGGTGACCACATTGGCTAGATACCCCACACATTCCTTCGCTAACGACTTGTAAGCCTTCATTGTTGCAATAACAAGCTTAGGCTCACCTTGACACACACCTTGCACAAAGAAGGAATCTCCATCAGTAGAACTGAAGTACATCCTCTTACGAGCACAATCGATCAAGGCAAACTGATGAGCTAGCCAGTCCATGTTTAGTATCACATCGTACTCCTACTCCTGCATGTCCATGATAATAAGACTCGCCTCAAACTCCCTATCGTTCAACTCCATGCTGACGATGCAGATATCATGTTTTGACACTCCTTTATTTTTATTAAGTCTCACTGCATCATGGCATGTCTCATTCATCCATAGAAGTCTCTTGCTCAGCCGAAATACTCTCCAATGGCTTATGTGAAAATTCAAGTTGTTGAACGCTAATATATCTAGAGTACAACGTTATACACCATATCCAAAGCATCTAATGTTATACACATGATTTTTAGCATTTAACGTTATATGCCTTATTCTAAGTGTTTAACGTCCCCAAGCTTGTTCCCTTCCATTTCAAACAAGTTACCATTTTTGGATCAAGATAAATCTTTGTATTTTCAAACGAGTCTTCTTTCCATGTTTAGGGGCTTTTATTATCTCATTAAATCACTCGTTTGACCATAGTTGAATTAGTAGCCCAATTTGATAAGTTTCTGAACTGATTGTGTTGAACGCTGGGTATTGGGCGCCTAACGTTAGATGCTAGCTATGTTGCATCTTACACCTGATCGTGCTTAACATCAATTAGCCTTTGATTGTAATTGGTTGCCAAATTAATTGATGTAATATGCTTTATCAATCACAGCTAGCTCCTAGGTGTGTTGAATGCCCAAATTCAGGCATTTAACATAGAACGCCCAATTTTGGGCGTACAATACCTCTGATTTGGAAACTTTTGTTTGCAATTGTCTAATCTTTTCATTTTTTGGATCATTTTACCCCTTTTGATCCTCCCGTACCTCTACAAATAGAGGGGCACTCCCAACCCTTAGGGGATCCAAGGACATACATCCATCGACACCAAAGACACATCCACACCGATCCAAAAGACCGAAATTCTAAGAAAGAAAGAGTAGAGATATTCTAAGCTTGAGGTTTTTGTCAGTTCCAACCATGTCACATCGACACCTTGCATTTTTGCATACACATGTCATAAAAAAGGGGTTTTTTTATTCAGTTTGCATGTTTCTTTTTTACAAACTTTGCATGTTGTAGTTAGGCATTACATTAGTTGCAACTAGGGGGTAATACTCCTCTAGTAAGTATTTTCACTTTTATTTTGTTATCAAATTTTAATTTCCTTTGAGCCTTGTTACTACACTTTATTAATCCGTAATTTTTTTAATATTGTTTTGCAAGAAAATGAAGAAGAAGCTCACTAGTACAGGCACCCTTAAGCAGTGTTGGTGCTGTCCTAAGGTAGTTGAACCCACATCAATTAAACATCTCCTCAGGCATCTCGAGGGCTAGCGAAAATGAACCAAAAGTGGCGATCACACTGGCTTCAGCATACATGGAGTGGAGATGTTAGAAACAACAAAAGGGACTAAAGCGAAGTGATGAAAGGCTACGAAACGTACAATTAGATCACATTCAAAAAATCCCGTATCAACAAAATGGCAATCATGCTAGGATAGCTAAAAGTGCCCCCATGTTAAGGTGAGTGTTTTCTTCTTCTTCCTTCTTTTCTTTTCCTTGCATCTTTTATCAATTTTATTTTTGCTAATTGTTAAGAGTCGTGGCGAACTTCCTCATAGTGTTTTGAGGTCCCATGATCTCTTGATTGTTTGGTTTTCTTTTGCGATTAAATGCATGCAATCACCTCTTTTTTATTCTCAGGAATAGGGGTGATTGATTAAAAAAGGCCATTTCTGTTTGAAAAATAAATGTTTGTTTGCGATTAACTGCCTATTTTCTGGCCTTCAATGTTGAAAGCTAGGTTCTCAACATTCAACATTGAATGCATCATTATTAGCATCCAACGACTCTGAACAGAAATCAATTTGTTTTCAAAATTTCCCCTTGTTTCTTTTATAACTGGCCCAAATATCAAGGTGTGCGGTGTTCAGCTTTGCCGTAGGGACTGGAACTTTGATTTTTTGGGTGCTTTTCAAAAATCCAAATAAAAAAAATAGATGTTTTCTTTGTGACTTGCATGGCCTTTATTGGGCACTAATATGTTTGAATCTTCTCTTGGGTTATACAAAATAATCACTTAAATCCTGAGCACCTCTATTGCAAAGGACTTAAGAAAGGTGTTTTGTGTTGTCATTTACTTTCACAAGGAGCACTTTTCTCTCCCTTGGTTCTTGTAAAAGTAAGTTAGAATCCCAAGTTAAGAAATGTATTTTCCCTCCCCCTTCTATGGTTTGATGTGGATTGTTTGTTTGAATACATGAGAGACCTGATCAATCCTATGTGTACTAAGTTCTACCTCTACGGGATTGGGATCTAAGTGTGGTTAGGCTCTCCTAACGACCCTCAAGAATTGAGGTAAAGGGGCAATACCAAGGAAAAGGAATTTTTATCCTATTTGGGAGGACCCATAGATTATCCTCAAAGAAAGCCATACCCAAACCTTAAGTACCCAGAGAGCCACATAGGCTTTAAGACACTAATAATGAAGTGAAAATCTAAATCAAAACTTTAAGTGCTTGTTTAGAAGTGTTTTTGTACAACTGCCTAAAATAGGGTGTTAAATGCCAAAACTGTAGCGTTTAATGTTAAATGAATTAGACTTAGCGTTTAACACAGTGTGATGAATGTTGAATGTCACAAAGTAAATGATTGACAAGGCTCTTTAAACAAGACATTTTCAGTTTCATTTTCTTGTTTTTAGAAGCTTGTATTAGGTTACAAAATTCTTTGTAAGTTTTTTCATCAAGTGTAATATTTGTAACTTTTTTTCCCTTTAAAAAAAATCAGAGTGAAAAAAAAGGACAAAAAGAGAGCAAAAAAAAAATAAAAAAAGGAAAAAAGAGAGAGATCAAAAAAAAGAGAAAAAAACTTTTTGAATTTCTTAGTTTCAGTCAATATAGTCCCTAGAGTCTGTAAATAGTTTGTAAAAGCATTAGAAATTGTTTCTATCAAGCAATTGCCCTTAAAAGTAGAGGAAGAACATTTGGGCGCATTAAACGCTATCCTTCCTAGCATTCAACGTTGAATGCGTGACTCTTAGTGTCCAACACTGACTAATTACCAACAACTCATTCTCAATCAATTGATTTTCTGTTAGCCAAGATTGAGTCGAAATACAAGGAGGGAGTGCCAAGGGTCTGTAATGATATAGTAGATAATACTAGACATTGTTTGTATTGACCCATTCAACATCTAAGAGGTGGAAGTTGACAGAGTTGTTAGATGATATCAATTGCAACGTCTTACATTAGATGCTGCTCAGTTTGTGTCTTACACTTTCCATTTAGAACCTAATTGAATCAAGGGAAAGTTAACCCAAAATGTCTGAATCTGAAAGTAGCCAATCTGATATAGCCAGTATGCCTGAAGAGGTTCATTTTGAAACTATTCCATCCAACTACTGAAGAAGAACTATATATCGACTTGATCCATTATCAAGCCTTGTGTTGCTTCATTTACAGTGACGCCAACCACCTCGACCCATTGAAGATGGCAAATCAACAAAATGATGATCTCCATCACGATCAATACCTCCCTGGTGAAGGACTACGGAGGTCCATTGCAAACCACATCCCTAAAGGTCTATACCAGGGACAACTCGGAAATACACCACTGGACACCAAACTCCAGGGGCAGAGAAAAGACCCAAATGGAGAACTTCAAACAAAGGCAAACCCATTGTTCTTTGAGTAACCACAACAGCATAGAGGAAGAGTTGATCCATTTTTCACCGGTCAACCAAATTGGAATGCTTATTAGCAGATTCTATTTCAGATGTATGCAAATCAAGCATCAACTTCTCGAACTCATAGTGGATTCAGTAATTCAGAAGAAATGAGGAAGATTTTGAATTCTTTAGGGGTTCAGACACAAGCTCCCCCAACCTTTAATATGAGCAAATTTCCCTCCTTCCAGCTCTCTCTCGGGTTGAAATACTCAAAGACTCCGAAGTTTGATGAGACCACCAATCCATATAGCCACATTATTCGGTTTCAAATGGAGTCATCCCCGTACTTCCACAACTTGGGGCTTATCATACACCTCTTCTTTTACTCATTAGAAGGAGAACCCATGGATTGGTCCCTCACTCTCTCCAAGGAAGAGCTCAGTAGCTTCAGCAAGATTAGAGAATGCTTCTTAGCCAAGTATCAACACAATATCGCGTCGAAGCTAACTTTCCAGGACTTAAGCAGAGAGAGCATGAAACCAGATAAAGAATGGGTCACTTTTGCAAATAGATGATGAGAAATGGTAGCCAGATCAAGCCTGGACATCCTAGAAAGCCAAATTATCTAGACACTGATTGCAAACATGACTAGACCGATGAAAAAAGGACTAGGAAATACACACTATCCTTCCATAATTGCACTCTATGAGGTGGCTACTTTTGTAAGGAAAAATGTGCATGAATTCAGAAGCAAAAAATTCCAAGAAGTGGAGGGCAAAATTGAGCCAGTGCATCATGTCCATGTTGGGAAGCAAAGATAGTGGGATTAGCCTCCTCAAGATTATCAACTGAATGGCAATGACAAGGGCAATCACCATTACGCAACTCCATGACAGCAGTCGAAAGGACCAAGATGTGGAAGCTATCCTCCCATCCTAGTCACATTAGTAGACATGTTTGAAGAAATGGTGGAAGCCTAGGCAATTAACCTCCTGTCTTGAAGACCAGAAGGAAGAAACAATGACAGAAATAAATATTGCCCGTTCCATAGAAGACAAGGGTGTAATTTAGAAGACTGTTGGGTTTTTAAGGATGTCGTCTATGATTGGATTGAGGAAGGAAGAATCGAGTGGGATGCATTAATAAAGAAAATTGGGAGCTGCCATCAAGCATGAGCTAGACTCTTGACATCAATCAGGCAGAAGGCTCTACTGATGGAGGCTACACTAGGGGCATCCCTCCTAACTATTGCAAATAAACTTTACTTTTCCTATTTTTCTTTGTGTGGAGAATACATAAATAAAACATCCTTTTTCTTCAGAACATATAAAATAATAATAATGAAAAGCTTCATGAGAAGGAAATCTTACCATGCAAACATGGGGAACATAGATCAAACAGGGAAGGACTATACTTAGTGATTGAGGCATATCCGAATAACGCCTATTGTTTGGCTAGAGAGGATGGCACTAGGCTTAAACATCCTTGGAATGCATGGTACCTCAAAAGATACTACTCTTGACATGCATACTAGGCCTATAGACTATTCAAGCTTGCGAACCTGCTGTCTCACAAGACTTAGGAACCTTGTCCTTAGCCTCATCTCATGAACACATTGTGGGAAAAGGGAATCGAGGGTTTGACACCATGGAGGCAAGCCTTCAAGTCTTCCCCATTTGTTCCATGAATAACAAGTCCACACACTTCCCTAGAGTCGAACATGCTATCCTAGCATAAATCTTAGTAAGTTGTGATTGAATAGGTGTCCATGGTCAAGCCTAGAAGCACAAAATGAGGGGAGGGCACCAAAATAAAAGAAGTGATTTGGTCCATCAATAATAAATATCTCTTGACTAAACACTTAAAAATGGGAGTGAGACCACTGACGCTTGGCATGTGAGCTATCATAGTATACATTTCAGTGAGTAGGCACCTACCAAATGGAAAAAGAAAGGAAAAAAAGGGAAAGGAAAACAAAAGAAAAGAAGGCAATAAAGAAGCTTTCCATCGACCAAAAGAATGAGTGAAGGGAAAAGATGGTAGCAAAGAAGCTATCCGAAAGGAAATGAACAAAGAGACGGCTGCAAAGAAGCTGTCTAGAGTCAAAACAGGAAAAAAAAAAGAGAATCAAAAGCGCAATAGGATATGACCTTGAGTTGGAGGAGGGTTTGGAACTCCAAGTCAACCCAAAGTCTCAGCATAAGGCACTACCTTTTTCTTCCCACACCTTGCACTACACCCTCAGAGGCAAGGGGCAGGAACCCAAGCATTGGGATAGTTAGTACAAAGACAAGCCTGAAGCGTCTTCTAACTCAAGAGTGCATAAGGGTTCCTATTGTCAAGGTTTCCAACCACGAAGTTTTCTCTTTTCTCTATTTCATGGAAGAATTTCCTTCTCAAAAAAAGAAAGAAAAAGAAATAGAAAATCCAAAAAAAACAAAACAAGCAAAAAGCAAAAAAAAATCATGAAATAAAATAGAAAATTCGAAAATAAAAAAACTCCAAAACTAGATATCCAAAAAAACTACAAAAAAAGATTTAAAAAACTCCAAAAAAATAAAATGATATAAAAAAATCCAAAATGAAAAATCAATAAATTCTACCCAACCAACACCTTCTCATGAAACTGATAACAAGTATGGGCTATGATGCAAGAATCTAGAACTTTTGCGATCCCACTCAATTAGATAAATAAAGCTGATGTTAGGCTTATTATCCTCCACCTAAGATATTCATGTTTATTACTATTCATTATCCTTCTTTGAATTAGGGGAAAGAGACACCCTGGATGGAATAACAATTTTGCTGAGTTTCGCTGTAGATTTTACTTACAGGTGTTAGATGCAGAAGCTTTAGCGTCTTATATAGGATGCAACATTCTATAACGTTTGACAAAGGCAATTTTACAAAATAAAAAGGTGGGTGCAAGACGTTGCTTATTGCAGCATCTTAAGTTGGATGCAGCCAGCTTTGCATCTAATGCTTATCAACAATTTAAGTTGCAGATCTTCGCGGTGGCACCCCTAAATCCATGGACAAAATGCAAAATCAATTTCTACCAATTCTAGAGGGTTCATCAAGTTGAAATACATGTGTGAGCACTGGTTTCATTTTTTTTGGACTTCCAGACCATCCAGGATCTCCTATCGTGTCTTTCATTGAGTTAGCAACTCATTTTGGTGTCGATAGCTTTGAATATTTGATTTAAAGCCCGCAGGTGAAATCAGTCATTATAGCCTTGTCATTTATATGTTTCTACACGTGATTAAGCTTGTTTGGAGTTTATTTGAATTAAAGGCCATTATTTGGGGGTGCTCCCCTAGTTATTGGTTATTTTATTCTAAACTCTAACAAAGGTAACTAAAAAATCTGACAAGTTTGCTAAGTGTGTAGAAAATTTTCTTCATTTCTGGATACAATTGTTCTACAAAATCACTAGGGCATACCCCTGACGTACAAGTGCTAAAAATAACAAAAAAGGACAACAACAGGCTATGGGGCACACTTGCCCTCACCCTCTAGGGCTAATGGAGGGACTATAGGAGGCTGAGATGGCTGGTGTAGTGACACACCTGAAGGAGCTTGAGTGGTGGCTCAAGAACGATGACTGTCTAAACGATGCCTTGGCATAAGCATCGGTGGTGGAGGGACTGAACGGCCTAATATAGCGCCACTCTCAAAAGCATGCAGCCTATAATGTCTCACCTCACCCTCAAGCTGAGCTATAATGTTGTCGTTAACTCCAAGGTGCTGCAGAAAAGACAATCAAATTGCCAGTAAATATTACATAAGAATTGAAGGCTAGGTAAAAAATGACTATAATGTTTCGGCTCTATCTAGTTGCCTCCTCAGCTCAGCAACCTTAGCATTTGAATTAGTCATTGGCGAGGCCTACCTCTACTTAGACAGCCTCGCCACATTTGCATCCCTCGCCTCCAAAGCCTGAAGGCACTCCTCGGCTAGTCGATGTACGTCCTCCAACTACTAGCCTCAAGAAACCAACTCTCTCTTAAGGCGTAGGGCATGCTCTGGTGCGTCCATCGTAGCCTACTCCAGATTTTGAATCCGCTCATCCTGAAGAGCAAACTACTCCTTTAGCTAGGAGACTTGATCACTGGCTTTACAAGATAGCTCCTACTAGAGAGTATCAATTTGCAAAATCAACAGTTACAATCTGGATTGAATAGGACTTGTAAAGGAAAATACACTATTACACTTACCATGCCCTGAAGACGAGAAATCTCCTCAACATGATCTGGTGGCAGAGTAGAATTAGTGGAGGGATGCAAGGGAAAAGAAACATGTTTAACACAAGCTCGCAAGACCAAAAGTATGCCAAAAAGGTAGAAACAAACCTGAGAAGTAGAGGCCCGTAGATGCTTGACCTCCTCAATCAACTTAGTTATCTGCCTCACAAGGTCTCACTCACGCTGGCTGTACTCATTTATGGTCCTCAAGTACAAGGGGCAGATTCAAGTATGTTAGCCATCAAAAAATTCAAAATTTGAAGCATAATGTTAAACACTAATGCAATCTCCATTTGAACCCGATGGAAATGAATAGACTCCTGTAGCTCACCCATCGTCATCGCTGCCACATCAGGAACAGTGTCACCCATATGAAGGTTTGACCATCCTAGAACGTGAAAGTGATGGAAAACCATGAGCTCGCTAAATTGAGCATCCATCCACTTAGCCCAAGTCAGCTTTTCCTTAGTAGTCGCGTCGATAGGAGTAGGGGAACACCCTCGAACCCAATCCAGCAATTGCGGGTCGTAAGTGTCAACCCAGTGGTGAGCACGCTCTCCTCCTCCTCGTGTCTCGTACCAAACTTGGAACCGATGAACCTAAGGTTGAATCTAACGATGCCCTAGTTGACGAATTGCCCAACTAATCTGTTGAAAGTGACAATGGTTCTAGTAGTGGATCTAGACATCACGATCAAAGACAACCTGGTCACAAGCTATCTCGGGGACCTCCTCATGCTCTCCTTCAGCATATAGTCGCCAAATCACTTGGAAAAGCAGAAGATGAGTCAGTAAACTAGAAGCTCAATGACATCATGCATGTGAAAAGAGACTACCTAAGCAAGGACCAACATCTCAAAGAAGAGACGTTCGACATAGCAATGCCCAATGATCGCCTCAAGTGCACGGTCAGCCTGACCCCAATAAACTCCTCGAGGAAAAGGCATCCTCGTCTAAGGGATTTAAGGTGGGATGGGCCTCATGAAGGAAAAATGATCCTACACCCAGAGCTACAGGTAGAAGCAAATCATCACTCATGTATACAACAAAGCACATATAAAAAGCAAACAAGTTTATTTACCTAAAAAATGGCAAGTGCTTGCCTAATTGACGAGAGCTACCATCAGCAAAGCAGAAGAGGACTGAAAACACGTATGACAGGCTAGCTGCTCCTCAAGCATACTCTGTAACTCGATCCAAATCAGTGAGTATGGGTAGAAACATCACTTACAGTCGTGAAAAAGCACGGCTGAAAAGCAAGTCCCCAAATAGAATGAGAAAGAACACGCGAAGCTACTGATCTACATCCTCCCCAGGCTCTATCGTTGTCTCTTAGGAATCCTCAACCTAGTGAACCGTCAAGGAAGTGACCAAAAGATGGCGTCCATACATAATAACTTGGCTCCCCACTAGCTCCGCCATCATGGAGGTATAGTTAGAGCATACTAAATCGGTTACTAGTAGACTAGTCACTCAAAGTCCTGTCAAACGTACCATGTCCTCTAGAGAAAGGACAAACTTGCCAACTCTGGTCACGATCGAGCTCGTACTATGATGATATCACTCTGCCATAGACTCCAAGTGTCCCATCTCTATTTGAAAAGAGGAATGGACAAGAAGTGCCCAAACCCCATCTACTGTAGCCACTCATGCTGAAATGGCACCAACATCTAGTATTACCTGACAACCTGGTTCCAATGGTAGCGACTCATAGCCGATGCCCTGACCTAAATAGCACAAAGCATGTTTGTTAGCCAATTATATAAAAAAAAATTGAGATATACAGAATTAAAATAAATATATATATATATACACCTATCCTCTGGTCGCAAGAGTAGCAGCTACAAAATTGGTGCGAGACACATCTTTACGTGTTTTTGAAGCCTGCACCTCATCGCATGGTATATGGGCCCTCAAAATGTCTGGAGGATTACAAACCATGCCCTTTACCTCATGATGGACGAAATCCAGAATGTTCTGGTATGACACGTCACCCTCAGCTATTGGTGTAGCTGGCTCTACAGTAGGCTCCGCAGTAGGGTCAACATACACGTTGTCAAACTCAGTATCCTCGCCAAGAGTGGCTGACAAACTAGAAGTCTTTGAGCCATTTGACTCGAGCATCTCAGCCTTTGAAGTAGGAGTGCGAGAAAAAGTTGGAGCAGTCGTCTCTTCTCCTATAACAATCGGCATATCAACCTCTACCTGCACAAAGGGAGCCTCCATAAGTTCTTCCACCACTAGAGTCGGGGATGGCTCCCGAACACTTGAAGATTAGGGTTGATCACCCAGCTGGGCATGCTTTTTTGGCCTCATATATACGTTCCTGCAGTGAGGCATCAATCGCAAAAGGGAGCCCTATAGAGGTTAGCCGAATACACACTCCAAGAGAAACAGAGAAGGAAGAACAGAGAAGAGGGAGAAGGGACAAAGCTTACCAATGCTTGTGGCTATGCACAAGTGCCACAAGAGCTAGCCTCATGTCACTGGAGCTACCAAACACCACTTTTAGGATCATGCACTGTTGCCGGAAGCACCCAAACACTGCCCATTGCCATTGAGATGCCACCGGAACCACCTAATACTGCCAATCTACTGCCGCAAATGTCGTAGTGCTCATGCCCTAGTTGCTAGATTCGGGAAATGCAGTGCCTGCCACCACACGACGAAGAAAGCCCCGAGGAGAAGTTGTTGTCGGAGAAGAAGAAAAAAGAGTTTCGGAGTGGGAAAATGAGGAAGTTAGGGAGGCAATTGGTGGTAAAAAGGCCTGACGTATAAGATGCTATAAAGAGCAGCATCTTGTGTTAGATGCTATAAAATATCGTGTTTAACAACCACAACTAGCGTCCTACATTAGATGCATGAAATTATGTGTTCAACGCTTCAAATGAAGATTACAAAGCAACTACATTGGAATTCATGCGTTCTTCAACTATGACTCAACATAGCCAACGTAATTAGCAAAGAGAAGGTCACCCCCTTTTGCCAAATACTTGGGAATATCATAGACCTCTTCCTCACTAACTTACGTGTCATTGGACGATAGTTCCTGTGGAGAGTGTAGGCTACACTCAATGAAAAAGCACTCGATGATGACAAATTACATTCATGTGTCAGTTCACTCTAAATGGTGAGCCCAATTCTTGAGCCATCCTGGTGTATAAATCAAAGCAGGGTGTGATGGACGAACCTCACTATTCAGGGTCATGCATTGCATGTCAAATCACCTCCTTTTTGTCAGCATGCATCCATGCAAAACATCATATTGCATTTTGAGTGGTCATTAGAGCTAGTCATCTCCTATCTTCCTATCCATTTTAGACTTCCTCACCCAAGTGCTAATCATCTCTTCAATCTCCTTTAGGATTTCCTCGTCAGAGTGCCGATTATCTTCTTTAAACTTCCTCACAAGAGTGCCAGTTGTCTTTTCAAAACCTTTTAGGATTTCCTCGCTAGAGTGCTAGTTATCCTCTTTAGACTTCCTCGTTAGAGTGCCACTCGTCTTTTCAAAACCATTTAAGATTTCCTCGCTATAGTGCCGATCATAGTTTCAAAACCTTTTAGGATTTCCTCGCTAGAGTGTCGGTTATCCTCTTTAGACTTGCTTGGCAAAGTGTTGGTCATCTCTTCAATCTCCTTTAGGATTTCCTCGCTAGAGTGTCAGTTATCCTCTTTAGACTTCCTCGCTAGAGTATCGGTTGTCTTTTTAATACCTTTGTAGGATTTTCTTGCCTAAGTGTAAGTTATCCTTTTTTTAGACTTTCTCACCCAAGTGTTGGTTTTCTCTTCAGTAATCTTTAAGATTTCCTTCCCTGAGTGTCGGTTATCTTTTTTAAACTTCCTCGACTAAGTGTCGGTTGTCTCTTTCAATACCCTATAGGATGTCCTTGCCAGAGTGTTGGTTATCCTCTTTAGGATTTCCTCGCCAGAGTGTCGATTATCCTCTTTAGACTTCTTTGCCAGAGTACTGGTCGTCTTTTCAGTACCTTGTAGGACATCCTTACCAGAGTGTCGGTTATTCTTTTTAGAGTTCTTCATCAGAGTGTCGGTTGTCTTTTCAATACCTTTGTATGATTTCCTCACCCCAAGTGCTGGTTATCCATTTTTTAGACTTCCTCCCCCAAGTATCAGTTGTCTTTTCAAAAACCTTTTAGGATTTCCTCGCCACAGTGTCGGTTATCCTCTTTAGACTTCCTCGTTAGAGTGTCGGTCGTCTCTTCAATCTCCTTTAGGATTTCCTCGTTAGAGTGTCGATTATCCTCTTTTGACTTCCTCGTCAGAGTATTGGTGGTCTTTTCAATATCTTTGAGGATTTCATCACTAGAATGTCGGTCGTCTCTTCAATCTCCTTTAGGATTTCCTTACCAGAGTGCCGATCATCCACTTTAGACTTCTTGCTACAGTGCCAATCGTCTTTTCAAAACCTTTTAAGATTTCCTTGCTAGAGTGCCAGTTATCCTCTTTAGACTTCCACTCTAGAGTACCTGTCGTCTTTCCAATCTCTTTTAGGATTTCCTCGCTAGAGTATCGGTTATCCATTTTAGATTTCCTTGTCAGAGTGTCAGTCGTCTTTTTGAAAATTTTTAGGATTTCCTCAATAGAGTGCCGGTTATCCTTTTAAGACTTCCTCACCCAAGTGTAGGTCATCTGTAATGCCCCAGATCCAGGCACATTACCTAAATCTTAGTATCAAAAGCAAATTACACTAATTATAGTAATAATTAAATAATTGTAACTAAGGCTCACCTCTAGGAAACGATGTGCGGCTAGTAACTCCCGCTCTAGCACCGGAACTAGACTGCACTCAACCTGCACCTGAAAACTAAACAAAGCACACGTGAGTGACATCTAAGTCATCTAGTATGTGCCCCAAACATACACATAACAAAACTCGACCAACTACTAAAAACATAACTTTTAATTTATAAAACTTGGTTTTTCTTTTGAAAATCCATTTCAAAACATTATTTCCTCTTTTCATTTAAAGCACTTGGAAATATGTTTCCAAATATGCCTTTTCAAAACTCAAATCACTTTTTCAATGTTTGGGATTTCTTCCCAAAGCCATGCCATTTTCAAAACTCATACCTCTTTTTCAAAATTCATCTTTTCTTCTTTTCATGCATTTTTAAAACCTTTCTCATATTCCAAGAAATCCATATTCTCGATAGGTCCAGCCTACAATGCAATGCCTCATAGGGCTGAAAATAAAAATCATAAAAATTGACTAGTAGCTAGTTAAAACCACAATTCTTATTTAATTCTAGGATTTTAGGACCAATTACTAGTCCAATCCTAGCCAAACCACATCTTTTCATTTTCACAACCCAACACTTTTCTTATTCATTTCCACTTTCTTATTGTTGTTACCTTGATTAGGGGTAACCAGGCATACAAGCAATAGGCGAGGACACCATTTCCCCTACCTCCCTGCATTGCCGCGGTGAAGTTCCCTGTGCGAGAGGACTTTGCCCCTGCCAACTGGCATTAATTTCTTTTCATATATGCTTGGGTATACGTCTTTATCTAACGTCCCATCAGTGACCCAAACAACTAAGTTCAATAACCTAGGCTCAGCCTACACCGTCACAAACATTGATAGCCATGGTCGTGTCTGACAATTGATATCATTACAATTCGTCGACACTATCCACTCGTGGTCCTACAATGGCAACCACGGTCGTGTCTGGCAATTGGTTTCTTTGGAGTATCATCCTCCTACCATATTGTCGACACCAACCCTTGTGATTCCACAACACAGTATTAGTGTTTTATTTTCTAAAACTCTTAAGTTTTCCTTTCGAAACCATTTCCATTTCATTCTTTTCATTGCAGGAATCTTTTCGCATGCAACACATGACCCTCTTCTGGGAGCCCAACTCAATCCATGAAAAACCATAATTTAAAATCATAAATTGGGTCTCATCCCCAAAATCTACATAAAACCACACATTTAATCACTTTTTATTCATTCTTAGCGCTTTAAACCCAAGACTATTTCCAAATACACTTATTTGGATTCCATATTCCTCCATGACATTTACATGGGGAAAACTCCATTAACACATGCTCATTATCCATTTAAAACCATTAAATTTTCATTTTTCTATTCACATTCATATATTAGGGTCAGGGCAAAATCGATAGACCGAATTCCAAGTTTGGTATACCGCAAATTCCTGATTCGGTATACCAAACCTTTTCGATATGCCGAAACTATCTATTTTGGTCGATTGAGAGTTTTCCTTCTACTGAAATCAGGGGCTTTTCTGAAAGCTGACAGGGATTCGATACCAAACCCAGTTTGGCATGTCGAATCTCCTGTGCCCTGTACACATCCTCGGCTTATGAACCAATCATTCATCAAAAATGGGGACCTTCGGCAGACCCCTCAAACATGCATCATAAAAAATGAATAAATCATGGGGTGTAAACCCTTGAGTCTAGTTCAAAATCCCTCAAACCATTCATGAATCCATTCATCATGCAACCCACAAGAAAATCATAAAGGCATGGAGCTCGTTTATAGTTACTATAGCATGCATGCCAAAATCTCATACAAATCCATATAAATTCATCCTAACTGCTTGATTTCTACATGTTCATGCTATCCATCAGATTTTCATCCATCTTATTATTTTTCTATGATTTTACATGAATTTTTCTCATTTTCATGCATTTAACATATCAAGCCACAAACACTGAATGGAGGAGAAAGAAGGGGTCGCGCACCTCAAGTGGCACCCCAACATCCTCCCTACACTCCAGCGTAACCCTGGTGAGTCATGGTGGAAGCACACTTGGCTTAACTCTCCTCCTCTCCCTCTAGCTCACACACTGTTCCTCCATTCCTTCTTTCTCTCTCGCACTCCTTCCCTCCATTTCCTCTTCCTGTTTTATCTCCTCCTCCCACGTCGTGTTGGCTTCCCATCGCATCACCTCATGTCGAAGGGGATGGGGAGACATGAGCTTCCCTCCTGTGGTGGCACGGCTTGGGGAAGAAGAAGAAGAAAGGAGACAAAGAAGGTGAGATCTCGTAGAGGGAAAAAGAAAAAAAATGAAAAGGAAAAGACGGGCATGCAAATCGAGGCGACTGTGCATCCTCAAATTGGACTCCACATTAGTCCTACAACACAAAAAGATGCATAGAAAGCCAACCAAATTCTCACAATCACAAGAAACAATAGATTATCTATTAATAAATCATTTATACAATATTACAATTAATTACATGGTTTACAATTAAAATGGATAATAAGGTCTAGGTGTCACATCATCTCTTAGGATTAGATTCTTTATTCAGCTCGACTCTTTATTCAGATTAGATTCCTCACGTAACGCCCGAGGCAATATCCTTTTGACTCCCTTAGGAAAGCCCTAAGGCCATGTCTCTCAAGCTCATTTCTCGAGTGTTGGATCCTTTATCCAGCTCATTTAGCTCAAAATTTCCATGTGTTGGATCCCTTATCTAGCTCGATCCTAATTTCAACTCACAACTTCCTAAGTGTTGGATCCCTTATTTAGCACTACCCCATATTCAGATCAGAATCCATGAGTGTTGGATCCTTTATCTAGCTTGATCTCTTATCCAGCCTAGTGGCAGTAGGTGTTGGATTTTCTCCCCTTCTAGCTTGGGCCCATACCGAAGTGTTGGTCCTCCCTTGAGTCTGAGTGATAGATCCCTTATCTAGCTCGATCTCTTATCCAACTTGGTGGCAGCAAGTGTTGGATCTCTTTCCTCCTTGTAAAAACCCCTTGAGTTGTGCCACACGAAATATCATCAAGCATTGAAGCTAGTTTTGTGCCGAAACCATCTTTAAGAGGGGCAATCTGTAGATATTAACACTCTTTTATTTTTATTAAGTCTCATTGCATCATAGAGCATGTCTCATTCATCCATAAAAGTCTCTTGCTTAGCCCAAATACTCTCCAAAGGCCCAAGTGCAAATTCAGGTCATTGAACGCTAATATATCTAGCATACAACGTTATATGCCATATCCAAAGTGTCTAATGTTATACACATGATTTTTAGTGTTTAACGTTATATGCCTAATTCTAAGCATTTAACATCCCCAGGGCTGTTCCCTTCCATTTCAATCATGTTTCCATTTTTTGACCCAAGATAAATCTTTGTATTTTAAAACAAGTCTTCTTTCCATGTTTAGGGGTCGTTATTATCTCATTAAATCACTCATTTGACCACATTTGAATTGACAGACAAATATGGCAAGTTTCTGAGCTGATTGTGTTGAACATTAGCTATTGGGTGACTAACGTTAGACACTAGTTATGCTACGTCTTACACCTGATAGCTTAGCAATGCACATCAGTCACTTTCTTCCTTTGAAAATTTTTGAATTCAAATTATTTCTTTTTCTGGAAGATTCCCCTAATCGTGCATAACCTCAATTAGCCTTTGATTGTGATTGTTTGCCCAATTAATTGATGGAATATACTTTGTTTGTCATAGCTAGCTCCTGGGTGTGTTGAACGCCCAAATTAGGGCATTTAACAAAGAATGCCCAATTTTAGGCATACAACACCTTTAATTTGGAAACGTTTTTTTGCGGTTGTCTAATCTTTCCAGTTTTGGATCATTCTACCTTTTTTGATCCTCCTGTGCCTCTATAATAAGAGGGGCACCCCCAGTCCTTACGGGGATCCAAGGACAAACATCCATCAACACTAGACACACATCCACAGTGATCTAGAAGACCGAAATTCAGAGAAAGTAGAGAGGTTTTGAGCTTGAGTTTTCCGCCAATTCCGACCATGTCACATCGGCACTTTACATTTCTACATACACACGTCATAAAAAAAGGGAGTTTCCTTTTCATTTTGCATGTTTCATTTTTACATGCTTTGTATATTGTAGTTAGGCATTACATTAGTTGCAACTGGGGGATAAAACCCCTCGGGTAAGTGTCATCTCTTTTATTTTGTTATTAATTTTTAATTTTCTTTGAGCCTTGTTACCATACTGTATTAACTTGCATTTTTTTAATATTGTTTTGCCAAAAAAAGAAGAAGAAGAAGAAGCTCACTAGTACGGGCACCCTTGGGTAGCGTTGGCGCTGCCCTAAGGTAGTTGAATGCTCATTAATAAAACATCTCCCTAGGCATCTCGAGGGCCAAATAAAGCAAACCGAGAGTGGCAATCACATCGACTTCAACATACGTGGACTGGAGAAATCGGAAACGACAAAATGGACAAAAGTGAAGTGACGAAAGGCTACGAAACATACACTTATATCACTTTCGAAAAATCCCCTATCCACAATAGACCATAGGTATTTCCAAGCTAAGCTGTGCTCCCTTAGTGGCATTATGACATTGCGATGGAAGGTCAGCATTGTTGGTTTATCTTCCAACTCTGTCGTAAATGACTCAAAGATTTTGGAGAAGGTATTTCTTGAGTCTAACAATACCTTAGCCATTCAGCCTGCCTCAAGAAAAGAACCTAATGGTCAAACACACATACATTAGTAAAGCAACATCCTCAATTAAGTAATAGTTCATAACACAGAGGAAATTACAAATAGCACAAGGAGGGTTACATGTCACAGAACTATGAGTCCTTACCCTCCACAACATCCCCTGCAGGTCCCACATCTAGAGCGGTGATGGTGAAGACGTGCCTCAGTGTCGGTTGTTGTAGTGTGCTCCCCACTTTCTTCGGAGGTTCTGGACAAGATCTCTAAATGTGCCCCATCTTTTCACAATTGTAGCACACCGTTTGTCCTAGTGCTTGCTGTGCACGAGGACAGCTTGCTGTGAGATGGCTTGCTTGGCCGCAAACATAGTAGGATTTGACCCTAGGTGCACTAGAACCATCCTAGCTAGGGCTCTCAAGGTTTGACTGACTAGAGCTAGCTAAACTATGCTTACCACTAAAGAAACCATTACCCTTCTCCTTCCTCCTCCTCCAGGAACTGCTAGAACTTGGCATACCCGAGAAGGAGAAACGTGTAGCAAAGGACGAGTTGGACTTTCCTTTAGGATGATCTTCCATGAATTTCTTGTACTTGTCCTCAAATCGAGAAGCCATCTCGACCATCTCTACGACGATCTAACACCGGCACACCATCACCTTCAATCTTAAAGTTGAAGCCCTTCCAAGAACTTCTTTGCCCATTGCTCTTTAGAGTCAAAGGCCTAAGAGATTCGTTCAAGATGGGTAAAAGCAGCTTCATATTAACTCATAGTCATATTGCCTTGCTACAAGTTCTGGATTTCTTGATCGAGTTTGTCTTGCACGTGACCAGGGAAATACTTCCCGTAGAAGGCCATCTCAAAGTCCTTCCACTTGATCTCGACTGTAAGAGTATCTAGAAACTTCAGCTGTTACATAGCCCTCCACTACTGATTAGCCTCACCTTCCATCAGGTAGGTAGCCAAATGTACCTAATGCTCGTCTGGGCAGGCCATGCTCTCAAATATCTTCCCAACTTTCTTTAGCCATGCCTCACTCGCCTTGGGCCCACCCTTGCCTTTAAATGTCAGTGCACGAAGCTTGCTCAATTGGTGAAACCATGGATCCCCCGATGATCCACTGGAACCCCCTTTGCTAAAAGCATTGGAGATACCGTGCACCAAACTCAGTAGCTAGGCCTTCATGCTCTACCACCCACTCTCTTCTAGGTAGTCTGGTTCCTCAGCAAGGGCCTTGCCTTTACTGCCATGACGAGACATGCTACAGGAAAGGAGGAAATACCTACACCACAATTGGTAAACAAAACATCCAGAAACTTGATGAGATCGTCAAGTACATACATAATTATGATAGGTAAATTTCTATGGGGTCATTTGAATTTGACACCCTAGGCTAGTACACCTAGTGAACCTAGCCTCTGATATCATTTCTGTAATGACCCAAGCCATTACCACCAATTTCATTAGTCCAATTTAAACTAAACATAATTTTACAAAATAATTAATGGCTAACTATGATATCTAGAGTACCGGGACGTATAGTGTGTGGCTAGTAACCCAGTTATATGCACTAGTGAAACACCAACTACCATCTGCACCTGCAATTGAAAAATACCAAAGAGCAAACGTGAGTGACTAGAAAGTCACCTAGCACACACTCTACTAAAAACCATGAGAAAACCGGGCAACTCCAACAATATAAAAGAAATTTTAACAAACTTTAAATTAGTTTTCAAAATTATTTCTCATTTTCACCAAATCCACTGGAAATCATCCATATAGCAAAACCAAGGCCAACTGGCAAAAAATTGTGGAAATATGCGTAGAAAACCAAAACCACATAGTGAGACGAGCTACCCGATGCCAAGTAACACACTTTGGCTACAAGTAGACCACCGAGGACCACCATGGAATCTACACTGCTACAGACAATCATCCTATGGAGGAATCTGCCAATTCCGACATTCTTCCACATAAGGAACCCTCAAAGCCTAACCTCACACCCAAAAAAGCCTGCTTGCCTTACTCCTGGGTAAGTCATACCTCTACTTAAGGGACAGACCACAGGTACACACTCTCGATGTCATACTCGGTGCTTGAACCCTACTCCTGGGCATTCGCAACACTAACCACAACTCGGTACCTATAACGACCAGGGTATCACCTCTAGCTACTCAAGAGTCTCATACCTCCCTTGTCTATTGCCACAATACCACTAGGTATTGATGGCACCCTAAGTCTCAGTACTCGAACCAACTGGAGTCTCAATACTCGAACCAACTGGAGTCTCACACCTCTTGGTCCAAACGGTACCTCGACCTACATACTTCAACCTTGGCCTCGTGAACGACAATTCAAGAGGTGGATGCCTCCTTGGGAAGCCAAACACTCACCTACAACTTCTTAGTTTCTGACATCAACCTAGGTGACGTGTCTGACCAACCAAGAGTGTAGTCACACCCTCTAGTCCAGACAATGCGACTCGTCAGTCTCTTAGTCAACTCTAGCAGAAAATCACGGCAAAACATCTAAAGCATACTAACATTTTTATGAAATCCATTTCCAAGAGTCATTTATAAACCACCAAGTTTAAAACATTATTTAACGGGGTTCCATATATGCAAAACCATTTATAAATTACCAGAACATTCAAAATGTCTAAAACACCATTTTTACAGGGTAATTCCAAGCAAAATATCCCAAGGAAGCAATTCAAGTTAGTAGATTGGAGTAGCACTGCCAATGTAGGGTATCACTGACAAGTGCGCCTCCCACGTGCGCCTAGGAGGTGCACCACTATGATGCACCTCATAGGTGCTTTTAGGAGGAGCACCACTATGGCGCTCCTCTAAGGTGTGCCCCAGACATATCTTGTGGTTGCAGAGCACCAAACGCCCTTAACCCATTAATGCAAACATCCACTTATTCTTATACTTAATGAAACTGAGCAAATCAAGTACCAAATTGTAGGAAATCATGCAAGCAACACCATGGTATAAAAATCATCAATTTTCACGCACCATAGCTCGAGAAATCTTCGAAAAACACCTCGAATGAATAGTATCAACCATATGTAAATTTTTGAGATTAAAAATTGTATGCTCAACCAAAAATCATGAAACACTTCCATTATGTTTAGAATCTCACAAGGAACACAACCAAATAAGATTTTCAAGAAATTGAACAAAGGTGTGGAGTGTGTACCTTAAAGACAGTGAATGGCTACTATCTTCCCTGACGCTGGTGACCGCCTCTAGTGATTCTAGCCAACTCCACAAGACCTAGAGCACTCCACGAGCACAGGGACGTTGTTCTGACCTCAATTCCCTTGGATGAGCTCTTGTGTTCCTCCATTTGAAGAACCCTCAAAGGGCTAACTCACACCTAGAAAGTCCACACACCCAACTCCTGGAGAGTCCTCGCTTTACCTGAGGGACAAACCATAGGGCACACCCTCTTGGCGTCCTACTTGGTGCTCGAACCCTACTCCTAGGCTTTGGTAGCATTGACCACAACTCGGTACCCGTAACAACCAATGTATCATGTCGAGCTACTTAGGAGTCTCATACCTCCTTTGTCCGCTGCCATGATACCAGTAGGTATTGATGGCATGTTGAGTCTTGGTACCCCAAGCAACCAGAATCTCACACCTCCAGTTCTAGATGGCACCTCAACCCTTGGACCTCAGCCTCGGCCTCGTGATCGACAATCTAGGAGGTTCATACCTCCATGCGAAGCCAAACACTTGCCTACGACCTCTTGGTCTCTAATCTCAACCTAGGAGACATGCTTGACTCTCTAAGAGCATCATCACACTCTCACGTCTAGACAGCACGACCCATTGGTCTCTTGATCCAACACACAAGAAGAACCATGAAAAACTCCTTTTTAAAACATTACCAAATCTCTTTTGAATGTCATTTTCAAACCATTAATAAATCACCATGTTATTTATACAATCAAACGTTATCACTTTTCTTTGAAATCCATTACCAAGAGTCACTTATAAACCACCAAGTTATTTATCAAAACTTCCTTTAACAAGGTTACATGTGTAAACACCCAAGCCAAATCTAGGTTATCAGAATATCCACAATGTTAAATTGTAATGCCCCACATTTTCCACAATAATTTAAAAACAATTTAAATTACAGGAAAATTAAAGCCAAACAGAAAATATCTAACTACTAGGAACCTATGTGTGCGGCTAGGAGACTCCAGACTATATGCATTATGCTAAGCCTCTGCATGCCTGCACCTGCAACCCAAAATCACAAGGAAAACGCATAAGTGATAGAAGTCACCCAGTACGCACCTCAAGGAAAACCATGGAAGACAAAACTATAATTAATTTTTCTTTTAAAATCATTTCGCAAACTCTTTTCTCAAAACCTCTCAAACCAAGCCCACACCGACCAAAACCACAATCGGGGCTCTACTAGCCCAAAACCACAAGTAAAGGCCCTCAATGGCCAAAACCACACACAATGAGTTGGGAAGCCCGGCGTCAGGCAAACTAACTCTACCTACACGTAGTCCACCGAGGAGCGACCACGGCATTCTACACTACCACGATGACGACCACCCTATGTAGGAGCGTTCATCGTCTTGCGATTCTCCCTCTCTGGAGAACCCTCAAAAGCCAACCCCTCACTAAGACGGCTGTCCTATCTCTCAGGACGCTACCAGCTATGGGGCATGTGTCCCACCTGCACTGGCCACCACAAGGTACGCCTCCTCACGGCGTCTTCCACACGATGCTCAAGAGGGAGTGTCCTACCTCCACACCCGACAACACCCGAGCCTTAGTGCTCACAGTGACAGTAGGAGTATCATACCTCCTTGTTAGGCCACAAGACACCTCAACCCGCGAACCACAACCCTAGCCTTGAGATGATAGTCAAGGAGTCTCATACCACCAGAACCCGATGTCTCTCAGCCTCGGGTATCTCTGCCCTCGACCTCAACCAGAGAGTCGTGCCTGACCTTCCGACAATGTCGTCACATTCCCTGGTCCCGACGATACGATCCCACACTATCTCTGCCCACGCACAGAAAACCAGGAAATATTTTCCAAAACATGCCAACTATTTCTTTGAAATCCACTTTCCAAAATTATTTTCATATCTTTGAAAACTCTTCTAAAACCTCAGCAAAATGGCGCATCAGGGGTCCCAGGAGACCACCACTGACGGCCCACAATCCCTCTTAATGGGACCAAACAAACCAATCTAGAAAACCCTCGAAAATCACATTTTATAAACTCATTTGGGCTTTGATTTGGCATGCCAAAAACAAGTTCGGTATGTCGAAAATGCCTGATTTGGTAGACCGATCTAGATCGGTCGACTGAATCAGGTCAACAGTCAACACTCAGGCAAAATTCGGTATACCGAAAATGGTTAGGTCCATCGAAATCTCCTGATTCGGGCACTGCCCAAAATTGAACGAGCGCATTTCGACAAGAGGACCTAATCTGATAGAGAAATGGCATACCAAAATAATTTGGTATGCTGAATTCTACGAAAAATTGAAAACAACCCAAATCCTACAATCCGAAATTGCCCCAACTCGGACCAACAATTGGACCTCCTAAACAAATACCAAAAATCTTGCATAAAATGTAAGATGTAGACCCTCGAGTCTACTCCAAATCCCAACAAACAAAACAAAAATCCATTCACCATGATTCAAAATATAAAATCGTAAAGGCAAAAAGGTCAAAAGGACCCAAAACGCAACCACTGACATAAATGGCCATAAATCAACCATAAATTCTCATAAAATCAAAATAAATTTTAGGAATGTAAATTTATCTAGATTTCATGCAACCCTATCAATTTCTACCGTTTTCATGTTCTTTATTACAGGGTTGGAGATGTGTACCTGAAAATGAGCTTCGGTGATTCTCCGGCCAACTCTGGCGACCACGACGCAACCATGGCCATAGAAGCACTCCACTCAAGCTCCACACACCACCACGAGCCACCGCACACCGATGCCAGCCCTCGAGCACACAGAGCAGAGAGGAGGTCACGGGGAGGAGAGAAACAGGGGAGGGAGAGTGAGAGAGAGACGGGAAAGGAGGTGGGTGAGATGGAGGGAGAGGGGGAGGGGAAAATGAGGGGAGGAAAGGAAAAGAGAGGTGGTCTGCTCAGGACGAAAGGAATGCGCCAGGGAAGAGAGGGATGGTTGGGTCGTGGATGATGGAGGTCCCTAGCTAAAAAGCCACGCAGAAGGAGTAGGTGGTCGTGTGCATGCCAACCTTCCCCCCAACTTCCAGCCTCAACCATCGGCTCACAACGTGGGCCTGACAAGGACCCACACTTAGGCCCCACACGCACAGTGCCATATTGCACAGTGCCAACCACGCATAGGGACACGTAAATAGAAGCCGGCCCACAAGGCACAAGCGCAAAAGCACAAAGCCACACAATGGGCCTCGGAACAGTAACACCCATCAACGAATAAAATTCTTTAAAATGTAAATAATTACAAAATGAATTTTACAGGTGTAGACACCCGATTTTGAGGTGACCCAGGAATGAGTGTCCTTATGTTGCTTTGGATGTGATCAGCCCCTAAACCGAGCCCCAAACCCATTAGCCAGAGCCCCAATCAAAATATCTGAGTAGGGTTGGCGCACCAAGTAGGCGCACCAACTAGGCGCACCAACCAGGCGCACCAAGTAGGCGCACATCACTGGCTCACCAAGCAGGCGCCCAGCTCTGGCT